>PVKA01018106.1:0-44516 GCA_004027165.1 Ctenomys sociabilis | reverse complement strand
TGAGCTGTCTCCTGAGAGGTCTACAGGGCCATTTACTAGGGACATGAAGAGTGACCTATGTGTAGGTCTCTTATCTTGGGTATGTTAGATGAAAAATTATCTTCCAAGCCATAAATGTTCTATATTTTGACTTGAACCCACTAAGCCTTGTGAGAAGTTTTGAAGAGACCAGAAGCTCCTTAAATCTGATTGCTTTTACCTTAGGCCCTGGAGCTGCTGAAACTCACATTGTGGTGCATACAACCAAAGCCTTCCTAACACCCATATGTGTTGCAGCAAATGAAAATTTGGAAACCTTAGGAGTTGAGGCCACCTTAGCAGTGAGCAGGAATCTCTCTTAAGAAAGAGTACAACTTCGGAGTGGGCCAGCCAAATAGCTCAGTGGATTCAACATCTGCAAGCAAGTACAGTGGCCAGGGGTTCCATCCCATGGTGATGCATGCCTGTAATCCCCACTCTTGGGAGGCTGTAAATAATGCATAACTGTGAGTGTGAACTATAGTGAGACCCTGAACACCCTGAAGACTGTTCCCTAAAATACAAAAAATATATATATATATAACTTCAGGGAATAGGTGATACCAAGTCAAACTCAGAAAGCTCATAATCTGCACTAAACACAGTCCCACTGAGTCTCTTAGATTCATTTTCATCCCTTACACTGTGTGTATCCCTTAGAAGAACTAGATTCTCATCCTCCAGAAGATGGTGGTAAGCATCAGTCTCCTAAAAAGACTTTCAATACAATAGCCAGCAAATCACCCATCCTTAGGTTTGCAGCTGGACCTGAGACTAATAGGAATCATTCTTTGTCACCTTTGCTAGATTTCCTAACCTTCAGCCAGGGTTCTGGCAGGTCTAGGTAACATTATGCACAGAATAGCTCAAGCATTTATTCTTCAAGGATCTATTGTGAGCCCATTCACAGTTGTCCCTGGCCACAGAAGCCAAAGTCTTCAAAGAAAACATTCTTATCTTCAGACCCAATGTTCTCTGTCTCCATTGTGTGGTAGCAAAACTATCTCCTTGTGACAATGAGAATTGATTATCCCAGTGAATACGAACCTCTTCTCTGTGCTTACTGGTTCCCTGGAATAAGTCCTGAAAAATAGCCATGTGGCAATCTCAAAGTCTGCCTGAGTTCCAGCTATTCTGTCTTCTGTCTCCCCTTGTGGACAAATCCTGGACAATGGACTCTTATGTACTAAAATGGGGTTCACTAGCTCTTCAAAGTAAGCTCTGTCAGAGGTGGTGATGGAAGCTAATTTACATCTTGCCTTTACCATTCAAGCTGTATGCTTTGTTGGGACATAGCTACATATAAAACATGATCCATTGCTTATGGTGTAGAGCATCTTAAGGAGAAACAGGCAACTTCTTCCCACTCTTGCCTCTTCTTTCTCAGATGGCCCCATGAGCTGTGGGGACATCCTAGCACTCCTTGTTTGGTCACCAGGCTCTTCTGGGCACACTAGGGAAGCTGGAGTCTTCACAGCTGTAGTAGGGTTGAACCTGGACCATGCAGATTTTATGGAGAAGTTCAGAGGGAGCTGATGGTGTTGGATGGAGACAAGGGGAAGTGAGGCTGGGTCAACACAGAATGGCCCCATTTAATAATAAAGATAACAAGTAGAAGTAGCCCCAGTCCATATCATATACAGGTGTTCATGAGGCACTAAGATTATTAAACACATGGAATAGAATCCTTAACTAGATCCATATATTTAAGCTATTTGATCTGAAATTTAAGGAATATTTATAGAACTCTTTCAGAAGAATTTCAGTAGTTCTTTGGTCAAGTAGATGAACATAATTGTTTTGTTCAAACTTGGGAGCCTGATATTCTTGGGACAGTGAACCTCCTTCTTTTAGGTAGTTTTCCAAGTTTCAACCAATATAAAAAAAGCGAGGAATGCACAGAATGGATTTGTAAAGCACTGGTACAGAGCAGTTGTACAGCCAATTCAATTGCAGATGTTTACAAGGATGATATTGAGTGTGGAGGCCTGAGTAGGACCACAGGTTGGGAAGTGGGAAGTTTTACTTGTTAGACAAGCATTAGCTGCTGCTCACTGCTATAAGCTGCTATCTGCCCACTGCCTGAGACATTCAGTATGAAAGAGTCCAGCTCTCATACCCTCCAAATGTGGCCCCCAAGGACCTTAAAGATGAAATTGATGGCTGCTTCCTCCATTCCCATATGATAATGAATATTATAAAATAATATAGAAAACTGTTCATAATATCTAGTTAAAATTATTTGTTTAAAAGACTAATTTAACTTACCATCAGTGAGTTTCTGTTGCCATATACAGTATAGAACAAGAGATAGAAAGATGTTCAAGAAGTACAACAAATGTTTGTTCATTTTTTCTAAATTTGCTTCATGCAAGGTCTGTCCAAATGACAATATTCTTTTTAAATGAAGATTCATGCACATAGAAAGATGAGGATTTTTCTGCCTGTCTGTGATCCTAAAGGTATTTTAAAGTTGTAACATTTGATTTTAAAAGCATTTGTCGTTGTGTTTATCTAATTCCGTGCAACAAATCACACAAGAATTTAATGGTTTAAAAAACAACAGTCTCATTATTCTCCCTGGTGGGTTTTGTGTCTCAGAAATTCAGGCAGGGCTCTCCACTAGGCAGCGCCACTCAACGTCCCTCATGTGACTGCAGTCAGCGGCCGTCAGGCCGGGAGCCAGAAGGCCCTGGCTGGAGGATGAGTGGATCCTCCTGGCTTGCTTCTCTCAGGGGCAGCTTTCTACGTGTAAGCATTGGGCTTCTGCTGGCGCTGGCTTCTTGGCTTGGCAGGCCTGGGACTGCTTACATGGCCCCAAAGGCATCTGGTGTGACTTACTATCTGAAGCCGCAAAGGATCACTCCTGCCATACTCTGTTGGTCAAATACAGTTGCGCATCCGTCCCAGAAGGTTACTCAGTTTCAGTAACAAAGGGCACAGATCCGATCTCTGGAGGAAAAGTGCCAGTCACCTTGTGAGATGGGAATCTACTATGGGTGAGATTTGCGAGGCCGTATTCAGAAAATGTAATTTACCTCACTCATGTTTGAAATAAAGATCACAGGGGCTGTAGCTCAGTGGCACAGTGGCACAATGTCTGCCTGACAAGGGCAAGGTCCTGAGTTAGATTCCTGGTACCTAAATAAACATTGTCTTTCAAATCATCATGCTAGTAGAGGTGTGTGTGTGTGTGTGTGTGTGTGTGTGTGTGTGTGTGTGTGCATTGTGCAATTAAACTCAAGGGCTCTACATTGAACAACATCCCTAGTTCTTTATTCATTTTCTATTTTGAGACAGGATCTCACTAAGTCATTAAGTTACTTAAACATGTGATCCTCCTGCCTCATCCTTCCAGAGTCTTAGGATTAAGAACTAATCACGTAGTTTGTTTTTGACAAGTGCATCTGAAAAGTAGTGAGGAGTGCTTGGCAACTTTGCACCCTGGGTCGTCAAGGTGATGACAAGCGCCTTGGGCATTGATGACCCAGTGGGTTGAAGCTTAGGCTGCTGGGAGACACAGTGCTACAACCGAGGCTGCCAGGAGTCAGCATAAGCACGGTGCTTCTCCCAGAACTCAGTGGTAGCCTCCTGGCTACTGGATGATAGATGCTCAGAAGCAGGCTCAGGGATGCTGCATATTTTAAGAGAAGGGAGAGGCAGAGAGGTAAAGGAAGGTGAAGAACTCATACTTCAGGATATTAAGAAGGAAACACCAGCAAACAATCTGGAGACTGGAGCCAGGGATTGCGTCAAATTTGGAGCTTTGTGTCAGTATCCTTATTTCTCTTTGTAATGTGTATGCCCAGCTCTTTAATGTTTCCTTGCATTTTCCAAATCTAGAAGCATTTAGATCCTTTACATCTTGTGGAATTTTGTGGATTAAGAAAACAAAAATCAGAGTTTGCATTTCATTAAATTCCATGTCTTAAGTGTCTCCATGACCTAAAATGTTAGAGACTGAAAGAGGATTTCACTTCCACTCTCAGCCCCAAGTGAGGATTCTCCCCCCAAGTTAGGGCCCTGTCAGCATGTCCCTTAGAATCACAGCTCAGAGAAATGTCTTCTTTTGGAGATGAATGTGCAAATAAACAACAATGGCAAAAAGTGTAACTTAGAAGCCTGAAAATATTTTTAAAGAGTGTTTAAAAGCCTATGGAGTTCTCTCTACTTTGGAGGACGTGAAAGTCTTTGCAGGAGTTGTTCTGAAAATCTGATTTTTTTCCTGATTCCATAAGTGAATCTCAGCCTTGCTATGGAGTAATAGGTAAAAATTAATTCTTGAGGAGGCTCCTTAAGGAAAAGAACCACTGCAAATCTAACCGTCAAAGTAGAAGAATTATGGCTTTGTAATGCGGACATAGCGTTAAGGAATGATTCCTAAGGCATTTTCAATCTGTAACACCTTTTTAAAAAATTAGTAAGAAAAATGACCTCCCTTCTAATTCGTTTTCCCAACACTGATGTATTTGACTTAGCAGTGTCTGAATCTAAATTAAGATTAGTCTCTAACGTACCTTTTGGCAGAGGAAAACTAGAATGATTTTATTGCTCTTTTACATGAAGCAGGAAAGGGAATTTTACAAGCATGAAGAGGTCTTTAAATAGAGCAGGTAATGGAGAAAAAAGAAAGAATGAAAAGAAAAGGTCAAAATCAAGATTCTCTCTCGCATTGCATTGCCGGGCATCCTACGTCACAGAGGCAAGGTTGTTTGTTCACTTGGTCCATCTCGTTTTTCCATTATCAATCCGCGGGGTGCGCTTTCAACCCGCTTTAAGTTGGAGGTGTAAAATGAGCTATAGTGTAATGCGAGTGTGAGCGCACAAAAGGGCAGATTCTCTCATCACTGCCTGGGTGCCACCCACTAATGGCAGCAGGGATTGTGTCCTCACATGGAGGAGATGCCTGCGTACAGACGCAGGAGATGTAGTGCTCTCCTCATTGCCATTTCTCCATTTCAATTCACTGAAATTGGAATGAATTTGTATAGGGTGTGCTTGTGTTTGCTTTAAAAAGGCGTTCTTTGAGAATGGCTCACTAATGTTATAAAGCTAATTATGTTCTCTCTTTTTTTTTTCCCAGTCTTTCCCAATTACTAAAAGGAGTACAGCTGCCTTTAAGTATCCAATCTTCCCTGTCTGTGCCATCACCTAAACTTTCGATAAAAGATACAAATAGGCAGAGCAACTACTGGTCTTCTCACTCATCTATGTTATTTTTCTTTTTAAAGCTGACAGTACAGTTGGGTGATGTTAAGTTCAACAGACCATAAGTGGAACCTGAAGCAACTTGTTAAGACAGGAGGCATTTGCTGTCCACTTAAGCACTTCTTGTTGCCAGTAGTTTCTCCAAAATTTTCGGGGTGTAAGTGACGTAGCCAGCAATACTCACGCCACAGAAATTGCTGTGATCTATAGTTTCATGTTTGAAATTAGTCCTTAACCCTGATATATTCCATTCATTTTGCCTCACTCTTTGAAAGCAGGTATGCGAAAAAGGAAAAAAGAAAAACAAGATGCAAATATAAAAGCTGCAGATTTGTAAACCTGATGTGAAGAACTCTAATTCATCTCTGAGTTTAAAAAATTTGGCATGATTAATAAAATGCTAGGCCTGCTACGTTCCTTGCCTGTTTCAGTTTCTATCTGTGCTGCCATCAATGAGGGTGGAATTATACAGTCAAGGGTTGTTTACTTTAAAGCTGCTCGCAAACTATCAGGAAGCTTTGCAAAGCATTAGCAACCAATTTAAGCGAAAATGAGTGGTGGAGAGGTCAGGGGGAAATATTTACTTAGGGAGGTCAAGTGAATATTGGGAGAGGGTAACAGGTTTGGCTTTTAGGGTCAGGTTAATGTATCCAGTTGTGTATTTGATCCTCAATAATTAAGCTCTGGAAGCGGGGGACTGCCTTGGAGGGCTGTCCTCGGCAAGGGGGGGGGCTTGAAGAGGACTGTGACAAATAAAAGGCTGTGCCTGCGATACACAGGGTGGCTTGCGGGGGCAGGTCATGCCTGGCTGTCCTGGAACCGTGGACTGAGCTGCTGCATCCAGGCAGGATGGTCACATCCGCCTCAGCAGAGCTGCTGGGGGAAGCATTTGTCTCCTAATTCTTTTTTCTGTTTTGGTCACAAATGCTACCAATTCTACAGATGACTGCTTAAAAGAAATGCGCAACCCAGTGGCTTTTGGAAACTGAAGATTTCTAATTTTTGAGTCTCTCTCTCTTTCTCTCTCTCTCATGCACACACACACACACACACACACACACACACACACACACACACATTCCAACATGGTTACTTTCTTGAAATGGAAATACAACCCTTAATTATGTTAGTTAATTGCAATTACTGCATTTGAATTATAGCCATGATAAAAGAGTGCTGGCACCTATCGAATTAACTTTTTTCAGTTGAAGAATGTGTGTCCTTTAAAGTGATTGTGTTATCTGCAAGAGCTTTATGCTATAAAAATAAGGGGGTGGGAAGTGGGAGAGAATTATGCTTTTCCCGTGGTAATTTTACTGCACTTATGGCAGGCATAATTCTCACAGATGGACCATTTAGTTTTTCTTTTTTACACATCACACTCAGTGAATTAAGTGGTCACAAACCTAATAATGATGAAAATAAACAAAACGCTGTGCTTTCTATTTTAATATTTAATTATGATTTTAATTGCTCGATCCAAAATCCTCTTTTCTTGCATTATTCAATTTAAAAGTCAACTGTTCGATTCAAAAGTGAAATAATTTTTGAGCCTCTATCTCCTGATTTAAGTAAATTGAAATTAAAATTTATTTAGTTCACAGACTTGATCATTCTGATTAAAAGTCATATTTGTTTGCTATTTCTATGACCTGTGCTTTCCAGATTCTGCTGGAAAAGCTCAGGAAGAAATTGCAAATTGTTTTCAGAGACAAATCCTGAGAATACTCACTTACATAAGTCTTGAAGGAAAAAGAACACTATTTTTTTTTTTTTTGCAAACCGGTACTTATGCCCCAATTGCATACATTATCGATCTTTGAGTAAGCACCAGAGGAATTCACCAGGATTCAAGTAATTTTTGGTTAGTAAAATCAAGCTGTGTGAAATTCAAACTTGTGTTAATGGGAATAATCACAGTTAGATTAGTATGTTTGATTCTAAGTAAAAACAAAAAATGAAACCTCTACTGACCGCAATCAAATTCAGGTGAACAAAATAAATTATATAGAATTGAAAGTAATTTTTAAAAGTTTGTTTTCTACCTCCTGGGGATTATTCGCCAAGGTGTTTCCAAGATGTTAATACTTTAGGTAACATCTGTCCTGGAAAATATTTCAGGCTTTGTCACAGCAGTTACTGTCATCACATAATGCGGAAAAGACGGATCAGCAGCCAGCCTGACTCTGGTATAATCATGATATAAAATAGATTTTAAGTTTAATAAAGGTGAATTATGTGTCAAAAGGTAAAGCAACATATAATTAATAGCAACTTGGCTTGCGATAGCCAAAACACATCAAAGCAGTCTGCTTCTTGTTGACTAATGCACATGCTTTGGGCAATACCTTCTTCCTCACCATCCACCCCCTTTCCCCTAGGAGCTGGGGTACTTCAAGTTTAATGGTAAAAGATGTCCATTCTTTGTTTTGTATTCAATATCTACTGGTTAAATTTCAGATTTTGTAGGTGTACAATGATGATTCTAGTACAGATAAAAAAAAAAAAAAAGGACAGAACGTGTCAGTAAAAGAAAGAATTTTACACCCTCTCTCACAAAATGTACAAAGGCAAAAAGGCCTTTGTCAGAAATTAAGCAAATACATGTTTTCTTCTTGGAAGAAAATTTTGCTTGCAGATGAAAGTGACCCTCCTGCACTCTGCATGTGTTACTCTTTATGTCAAACAGAGAGAAATGATACAAATAGATTTAAGATGCTAAGAAAAAATATTTGTCACTCCTGAGCATTCTCTCCTGTTCCATTATCAAGGTAGAGTTTTTCTAGAGACCAGGTTATTCCTACTGATTTTTAAGTCACTTTAGAAAAATTCACAATAAGAAAAGGTACTGAAAACAAGAATAAAATTCTATCCCTCTTATAGGAAGCAATAAAAATATGTTTACAATATTCTTTGCCTCTTTTTGAGCACTCCCTGAAGAAGATTAGAGAGCCAGGCTAGGAAGAATTTATAACAGCCCTCTTCTCAAGATTGGAAGTTGAGCAGAAACTGCTTCTTTCATTGTCGTTCTGTTTGTAGTGCTGCTGCTGTTTTGACAATGAAATCTTCCTGTAGCTCACCTGCCCGGAGAGAATCGCATTTGCTGAGTGTCCTTATTACCTTTCAAAGACAATGATTTGATAATAGTTATGCAGCAAGCAGAGGCGTGGGAAGAGTGTCTCAGTTTGCAGAGTCCCAATTTTAGCAACTCTGTGACTAAGAGTTTGCACAAGCGTTTCGAAGGAAGTGGACAGACCCCAGAGTTTGACTGCTTCCCTAAAAATCTTCTACATCGAATCTGCCCAAGTCGCTTGTCTGCTATAGCTGTCCCTCCTAAAAAGAAATATTTCTGCTCATTTCTCTTATGTCAGCCCATCGTAGATGCATTCATCTTTTACCTTTCTGAATAATGTCTTTGTTAAAAAGCTTTGTTTTATTTATTTTTTTATGTTGTTTTTCTCAGTAACACTTCATATAGATAGAATGGAAGTAATGGCATGTGTGTTTTAAAATCATCTACATAATCTCCTATAAAATCAGCATCTTTGTTTACAGATTTCTTTGGTTTCCTTTTTGTTTTTATCAAAGGTTATTTTCTTCCCGATGGCAGTCTCTACACATGTCAGAGTAATGCCTTCCTGAACTTCAAAAAGGATTGAGAGAAAGGCTTCATTTTTGTGCATCAACACAGGCAAGGGATTATTGTAATCCCCATTTTATAGATGAACCATTTGAGGTTTAAGTAACTCAGCCAGCCCCAGGGAGGAGCTCAGACAGGAAGCCAGAGTGAAGTTCACAGCTGATGATTTTGATCTTAGATGAACTTCTCTCTCTTTCAGCATGTGATGCCGTTTTCCAGTTTTCTAACCTGCAAGAACTAGGTTTCTCGGTGTTAACTTTTACCAGTCTGAACTCAAAATGTTAGATCATTTCCTGACCCCGATTTAATTCTCCTGTAATCACTGAAAGTTAGAGAGGTTCCTTTCCAGTGTGCACTTTAGCTTTCTTATTAATCAGAAAAACAGCTTTTGTTAGACTTTTGCAAAGGCCAAATATACCTTTGCCAAGTGCTCTACAGGAAGAAGTGCTGAGTAAATAGCTTTATTTTCTCTGTTGTTTAATTAAATGTATGGATAATAATATACATTACCATCATCCTTGAAGGTAATATACATGGTTTAGAAGACACTTAAAGTTTTTCCTAAGTGATGACTCCGAGATTTCCAGACTCGGCGTGCAGGCACTTTACTCAGACCTCAAGCTCTCTCCGCTGAAGTTGAATTGCAGCAGAGAAGAAACGCTCATTTTTAGAAACCAGCTTTGTTTGCTATACACTGTAATAATAAAACCATTTATAAGCCTGTGTATAAAATGTGTTTTTCTTTTTCATAATGAGAAAAAAATGCATGAAACTGAAAGAGTTGAAGAATGAGCTAAAGCTTTTCATTAAAAAAATAATAATAGCTCTGAAATTTATTAGGGAAAGAGTCTGGGATTTCTGATCTTAGCTTTAAAACTTTCCAAATCATGAAATGCCTTCTTAAACAGAAGACAAAAAGCAATGAAAAGAGTGAAATTAAGCTCTTTCTGGAACAAAAAATAAATTTTATTTTAAATCCACCTTGAAAATTCAGATTAGGGTTTTATAAATAAAAGCTTTCTCTCCTATGTGCTTCTTAAAATGTTTCATAGTCCACCCAAAGATTCTCATTTGTAACTTTTATGGCTTGTGATATTCTGAATAATTTTCCTTTCAGTCTAAAACTTTCCATAGTTAATCTCAGGCCAATAGTAGCTTCTGTATTTAACAAAAAGTATTTAAGGAAGAAATTAATAGAACTGTTTTGGTGATTCTTAAAGGGGAATTGAAGTATCTTCTTACCCAAAAATTGTTATCCTGATAATTTTAAAATGCTTCCTGAGCAAGCCAAATTTTTCTAAGGTTTTAATTCAATAGAAAATTATTGGTCTCTGAATCACAAAATATGACAGAGATGAATTTAAATACTAGAAATGCTTTAAATATATGCTAGATAGAATGCCTATGAGTCTCTAATCTGTTGATTTTTTTATACTTGAGGTCTGTACCTTCCATGACCCACAGCTCCATAGCAGAGGATGCTGCAAATCTAGAAGATATCATTCCCTCCAGATGACAGAACTGGAGAAAACTTCAATTATTTTACAGCAAGTTGATTTTTCTCTGATTAAAAAGAAAAGCTTTAAAGTTGAAACAATAAACATTGAGCCCTATTTTATGTTGTTAACTCTGAATGAAGAGTATGTCAATTGAAGTTGAAAAAACTTTTAGTAATTCAGGCATACGTAATTTCTTAGTATCATTGCAGGAGAGCTAAATGAGAGACAGAAGATAACAGTTGCTAATGTATTTCAGATTCAGATACACCTTTCAGTTGTGATGTTCACATTCATATTTTATGCAAAACTGGTATGAAGCAATGCTTACATGCCATTGAATAACTCCACGAAGACAATAATATGCAATGTATTAATTGTTGTAACTGTCCTACTAACCTGTTTTGAAACTATCTGTTGCTATTTGTTTCTCAATGAAATTAATTTAAAAAAAGAAAGAAAGAAAGAAAGAAAGAAAGAAAGAAAGAAAGAAAGAAAGAAAGAAAGAAAGCTCAGTCAAGTGCTTTAATCCCTACATGGAAATAAAGCAGAAAAAACTGAGTTCTTCAAATGCAAGTTCCAAGGGGAAATAGCATTCCAAAGAAAGCCACAGAGCACCTGATGCTAAAAATGTCAAGCAGTTTTCCTAACTATGAGTGCCATTTGTTAGCAGGTGGAGGTACGGTTTGTTGTGACAGCACTTGCCTGTCAATAATCACATTATAATAAATCTGGTATTTCATGGAAAATTTAGCAGAAACAATCACTGCAAATTATATCCTCCTTGCATGATCTCTGTTCTCCCAGGTCTTTAATGTTGTCAAAAAATTAGTGTCTTCTCTGAAAGAATTGAACAGAGTCATATAGATGTTTTAAATATTAAAATGCTTCTTGGAAATGTGTGCATATTAAAAGCAATACTCAGTACTCATGATACCAGTAATGACAAGTAGTCTGTCATTTTTTATAAAAATGGCTTTTTCAACTTACCTAAAATTTGTGGCAAAAATTTAAGTTCTCCATTTAAACTCAGTGAAATGCTGGAGAACAAACATTTCCTTTGCTATGATTATAAAGCCATTCAAATGTAAAATAAAATATCAATCTTGATATATTTAGTTATTTTTCTGAAATATTTCATAAACCAAGATAGTTTAAAATATTTAGTCTTGCTTCTATGAGCTAATGACCTATAGAAATTACCAGTTTAGTGTAACTCTTCTAACCCTAAAACTTTGGAACTGTATTCATTAGGCTGAAGAGTCCCCAGTTTTTTCCCAGGGAACTTTTCCTTTAACTTGTCTTAGTCATTTAGCCAAAGCCTTCACCTCTTTCATGCATGAATGTATTCTTATCCATTCTGTCCTAATCTTGTGGTCTTCCTTTTGTACTTTAGAACTTTGGTAAATGATCTTTATTTTATTATTATTATTATTATTTATTTTTTTGGTGGAACCGAGGATAGAACTCAGTCCCTTGTGCTTGCCAGGGAAACACTTATTCCACTGAGCCATCTCCCCAGTTGTAAAGGATCTTTAAGTATTAAATAACAGGATGGTTGCCAAATGCCCCTGGGTACCACGTTGGAATTTCTTGCCTTAAATCTCTAGTGAACAATTTAACATGTATGTAGCAATTCTACTCATGCTCCTGGCCACAAACCTGGTCTATAAATAAATTCAGGGGATTGTAGAGATAGTGCAGAGAACTAAGCTGTCTGCTTAGGGACCAGGGATTCAATACCACAGGTCACACCGGCTCTGCCTCCAGGTGCTCTGAGCCAGCTGCCAAGCCAGGGTGTGGAGGTGCACACCTGTAATCCTAGTGCTGGGGAGACTGAAAACAGGAAAATCAGTGCGAGTCTAAGCTGCGCAGTGAGACCCTGTACCAAATACATATAGATAAATTAAATAAATACATAAATAACTCAAGGCTGTTTATGGGTGGGAAAAATTCAAATGTACAGACTGAGGTTTGTATCAGAATTATCAGTTCTCTGGTCCTCTGTCTAGAGCACTGACACATTCTAGGATGGGTCTCTGTTACCACTTAAAATAGTCAAAGAATTTGCCATTTTCCTGGTGCTTTCTCTTTCTGTCTCTGAGCTGACCTGTGAGCAAGCCCCACTTGCCCAACCCTCCCCATATATCCAGCCCAGCAGACGCCTGCCTCTTCAGCTCCGTGGCTACCTTCCAAGGTCCATGCCCATGGGCTCTTCCCTGAAATCCCACAGAAGGGCTACCCTTCTAGGGCTACCCTGGTTTTGCTTCCTCCTCCATCCTCTCTCAGCACGGCTGCCACTCTGATCCTGTCAAAACTCAGGTCTGACTGTGTCACCCGCTCACTCCCTACCCCCTGCTGCAGTGCATTTTACTCAGAATAAAAGCCACAGCTATTTTTCTGACTTATTAGACTACATCATTGTCCTTCCCAACCCTCTCCCTGCAAGCTCTTAGCAGTATGTGCTCCTTGCAGGCACCCAGTGTAATCCCTGTCCGGCCTTCTGCTCCCTCCTTTACAGAGCTCCCCTAAGGTGTCGCCTCTACACGAAATCTTGTTCTTTACCTCATCTCGGAGGACACGGCTTCCACCGTCCTGACAGATACCGGCATTATCACCCTTAATGCTATAAATATTTTTCTCCATCACAATACTATCTAGCACACTATTACTTTGCTGTGTGTTTCAGCATCTTCTCTAGATTCTGCTTGTCCCAGCAGAACAGAAACTAGTACAAAAGCGGAGATTTTTGCTGTTGCTCTTTTCTGTTGCACTTTATAGATAAGAAAATTACCTGGCATATGGCAGAAAGCAAACATTTGCTGAGTGAATGAGTGAATGTATGTATGAATGAATGGATATGTATATTAGGCCCAGAATATTATTATTATCTTCACTTTTGCAGCAGATAAACATGGCACTGAAAGTGATCACATAATTTTTTGCAGTCAGAGAGCCCAGCTATGAGCTACAGTCACCAGTTTGTCTGCTCTGTGGAACAGATTCTGAGTCCTGGACCTGGGGCTCCACCCACTTCTCCAGGCTGTCTCCCACGTGGCATGTCCCGAAAGCCTGAACAGCACATCGAGCAAAGCTAGGAGCGCACGGACTGTGCAGGATAGAAAGGCTTTCACTGCAGGGCTGAAGAAGCGTTCTGCAGGTGTGAAGCAGGCAGCGGGATTCAAAATCATTTTGTAGCTGTTTGTGACTTGTGTGCAGAACAAGAACTAGGTTTCTCAGCAAATGAGCCCATTTCAGCTAGGTGACTGCGAAGTTCCATTCCTCCTCTGTACTTCACGTTCCTGTTCATGAAGCGAAGAGAACCATGGGGGTAGAGGAGGCAAGGAGTGGGGAAGCATTGCCCAGCACACACAAGCACCCAGCGCGTCCCCTGCTGATGGCTTACTCCCGTTGTTACCTCTGCTTTAGGTTGAATATCATACAAACTCTCATTTCCACTTCTTCTCTCTTCTCCCACATGCTTGGTTCCAAATGCCAGGCCTCCTCTCTTTTTTTTAAACCACATATTTGCAGCTAAAGGCTCTTACACAAAAGGAAACACAAAATGAAACAAATTACTGTTGCAGAGCTTCGCGTGACTTCTGTGACTAACCCAAACTATAGAAACTCAGGCCCTCCCTGAGCATCACTCTTTTATCAATTTTGGTAACTTCTCCTTTCTTGTCTGGAATTATTTAGTTTTCCTCTTTTTTTTTTTTTCTTTTGATTGCCTGCCCAGCCTCAGAAATATAAAACATGAGAAGACATTGACTTTCCCTCTCTCTTTTACTATAGATTCTCACACCTAAAGCAGGGCCTAGAATACACATTGCAGACACCCAGAAAGCATCCACGAAATCAATGGAAGGATGGCTAGATGGCTGCGTGGCTATAAGACTCAAATCTAAAATGCCTGGTTCAGACAACACATCAAAATACATCTGTTGGCTAGCAGTCTAGATGCTACAAAAGAGGTCTCTAGTAAAGGTATAACCTATTGGCGAGGACCCACAGTTTGCTCAGGTTCAGGTAAAAATTTTGCACTGGCTTTCCAACACAGCCCTTCACGTTCCCATAGCATGAAAGTCTTTAAAGTGTGGCATTCAAAAATGGTCCAATTGCCGATCATTTGGAGGTTTGGTTCCAATCTGTCTTGAAGGGTATTATTTTGGTGCATGGCCCACTTTCACAAGGCTCTTTTCTCTAATGTAGCCAGCATATCATTTGACCCCCTAATTACTGAAGAGAATCAGAATCCTGATGCTTTTGAAGTGCCTACAGGTAATGTGAATCATTAGAAGCATATGTCATAAAAACTGAAGACATTTTTCAAATCACTTAAATTATAATAATTAATTTAATATGCTTCATATGTTTAAACTATATTTAGTTCCAAGCCATATGCTTTCTTACATGAAATGGAGCTGCAGATTTTTCTATTGCTTTTAAAATACAGTATGCAAACTGGATTTGTCCAGCACTGCAAGAGTTAACATGCCTGCACAAGAGAAGCCTGTCATGGTGTCTGTACTAAATATTAAGGATACAAAAAGAATTTTACAACTTATCTTGAGAAAATGAGCCACTTTGAATTGTGCCACTTTCTAAGTGAGTTCCTCCCACACTGGTGAATGCTCATGGTACTAGCAGTCTGACCTTTCTGTTAAAACAAAGGCTCAAGAAAGCCAACCTTGCTAAGCATATTGATGTCATAGCCTAAGATATGGTACTGTCACAGCTCCTAGCTGCACCATGCAAGACAGTATCCCCCCCACAAAGAATCTGATTTTTAAAGTATTTCAGGAATTCAGCTGTACATTTCGTCTTCCGAATTTTCTAGTTTCTCTGTCTTTTTTTTTTTTTTTTTTTTTGCAGAGATGTATTCGCTGTTATAGAATTTATCCAGAGCCTTTCTTGTTTGTTGTTCATTTTCACATCCTTCCAGTGACTTGGCCAACTGTAAATCATGTAGACTGAAGTGTCCAATGTACTTTGCTCATATTCCCTGTTATATACCATCCTCAGTTGGCTCCTCAGCTGCTAATCATGAGGCCGTGTAAAAGTTAAGTCACTGCTACTGCAGCTTACTGATGAATTAAATAGAAGAGAAAAAGGCTGACAATATATACAGTGCCAAGTAAGAGGCTTTATGACATGAATATAAGCTCAAGTGGAAATATGCATCAACCAGCACTGAGTTTTCTTCTTCAATGCGAAATGTTTCTTTCTTTTGAGGCGGTATTCAATCTGTGGCTTATCTGGAAACCACTGAGAAGTTGATTCATTTTACTTCATTTTCCCTGCTGCTTTTAACAGTTGTTAGGCCACTGAATTGAGAATGGAAATAAATATTAACTGTTTAAGTTACACCCTGCCATTTCTCTGATTGTCATGGTCTTACATGCAGGTGACAATGACATAATTTATAAGAAGAAAATTTTGATAGACATAGGATATTTTTTTCTTTTTTCACCTTGACTCCAGACTTCCAGTTCCTCTCTGGTTAAAGGGAAGAAAAAAATGCAAAATTTTGTTTTAATTTGCATTTTCAGGTTACTTCATTTATGTAACAAACTGTTCCACATCTGCTATCAAACAGCTGTGGCATAAAACCATAAATCATCCTGCTATTAATCTTGAGAAACTGGTAACCTGAATTTATGGCCAACTATATAGTTACAGGTAAAAAGTTCTTATTCCACTTTTGTACACACAAACAAACAAACACACACACACAAGCATACACACATGCAAGCATGCACACACACACACACACACACACATATATATATATATATATATATATATATATATATATATATATATATAATACATGTATACAGGGGAAGCAATTTTTCCACATGTGTAAATCTGGAGAATCTAGTTGACTACATGATACTCCTGACTTAACATCCTTAAACTCCAGTTGCTACAGAGAGTGATCTCCAGGCCCTTGTACTGTGCTACTAACCAGCTGTGTGGACAGGGCCAGCTATCTGCTTCTGGGCTTCTTATTCCACTAAGCCATCTCCCCAGCTCTGCTTCTGGGCTTCTTTAGCTGATATCCACTGAAACACAAGAAGAAACAAAAATAATTTTTCTTTTTGCAAAGACTACTTTGTGACAAGCCAGCTTAACATTAATGATCAACAGCTGTAAGTACACATCAGCCAAAAGCACAGAGGAATTAGAGCATAGTGAAGACTTAGAAAATAGAGTAATTGACAAGTGTTGGATGGACGCATTATTTCCTGAATTAATAGGTGACTTAAAGTATTCTAACAAAAATGCTACAGGAAGAACTCCTAAGGTTATATATCTTAGGTTATATATCTCAGAATCAAGTCTCATTTGTTAAGTTTCCATGTCTTCATACAAATGCTTTCTCAGTTCTTTTGGGGATAGAATATAACTACAGTTTCATTGCATTGTATGTATAACTTGAAAAAATTATACTTCATATTGCCTTTGAATTGCCAAATATTTTTAGAAAAATGATTTATAATTCATTTTATTCTTAAGGTGTTATTTACTAATTAGCTACACATTTTTCTGCTCAGAAAAATACACGTTGGAACTGCAGCTTTAAAAATTCTGATTTTTACCAATGAATAATTTTATCATATCTGTCAAGGTACTAAAGAATCTGTCTTAGAAAATGTTGAATATTACTCAGTACTTTATGACGCATGTAAAGTTTGCTTCATATTGTTTCTAATTATTGTATATAGATTTTTACTAATAATTTTATATTGTTTATTTAAAGGAATAGGTCTAAAATATCAAGGAAGGAAAAACCTTATTTCTAAGCATTTGTTCTGATTCTAAGAAAATATTTCGCTTTACTTTTAAAAATCTGATCTATTCAAAGTTTCTGTAATTCGTTGAATTAGAAACTGTTCTTGCAAGCAGACAGTATGTAAAATTATGCATTCTCTAAATTATTGCAAGTCAATAAATATCAGTGTTGAGTAATTTCATGTATATATTAAGGTTTGTGCAATAAGCCAATTATATGGCAAAACTTTCAGATAGTCCTTTGAAGACAATTATGTAGGCAATAGCTTTAGGTATAAAATTTTAACATTTGGGGGACATCAGGAAGCTGGAAAGATAATAGCTGGAAAAGAATGCCTTCCTAATCAAGTTTTTCCTATTCTTAGAACCGAGAGGTGATGATTCAGATAAATATTTTCTTGTAAAACCACAATTCATTAACGTCCCGGAGACTTGTAGCTCTGGAAAGTTAAGTTTCATTAAAGCCTCAGCACCTGCTTCAACTTCTAGATGTTCTTTGCTGGCCGTGTTCCCCAGGGCCCTTCTGCAGCTGTTCTTTCTGCCCGTGGCTCCGCAGCTCTGCAGCTCTGCGCTGCTGCATTCCCGGACTAGCCAGTGGGAGCCGGCTGCATGCCCGCGTTTCCCTGCGTCGGACGCAATTCTGTAGAAATACCCCGCCAGAAAACAGCGTTGCTCCTCTCTTCACTGCACCTGGGTATTTTAATTAGAAACCTTTTCTTTTCTCTTATTTCTGCTAACCAAGTCTTCTAATAAAATCAAAGAGGCACCCGGACCCTATAGCACTTGATATTAGGTGCATATCCATTCACCGCTTCTCCACTCTTCTTGTCTCTGTAACTTATAATAATAAAGATCACAGTAGCCTACTTGTTCTTGCTGTTTAAAAAAGGTTTACAACTCATATTGCAAAATATTCTGGTTAAAAACCTCTGGCAAATGCATACAGTAAATCAGTCCTGCCTCTGCCGAAGGCTCCATTTGCATGCCTGTGTCTCTGGAAGTGTTCCGCAATCTTCTAAGAGAGCATTCCCATGAGCGTGCCACTGGAGGAGTCCATTGGCATATGGCGCTTGAGATCACAGGACTCTTTTATTTAAGACCAAACACACTCCTTGTATGTTTTGGGGTTCTCAATAAGAGCCTAGCAACGATTCTGGAAATTATGGGGAGAATAAAAGCAAAGGGAAACCGAGAGCCTGAAAGCAGAGTGGAAGGCAAAAGGCTAGATGTGCTGATTAAGCAGCAGCGACATAATGCACATCTCGAAACGAGGGGCGCGGCTTGCTCCACGCTTCAGGAAATGAGGAGAGAGGGGCATATAGCAGATGATGGAGCTGATTAGGTTAGCAGTTCAACTAAAAAGTTTAAATGTTCCCTCTGATATATCCTGGTTTGTCATTTATTTTACTCAAGGGACCTAAGCCATGAGTTTTCTTTACAAAGAAAGAGCTAGGGGTTTTAAGAGCATTTGATTTTATTTGGAGTGGGGTACTTTCAAGCTTCATGAGTGGGCAAGCAGGACTTTCAAGCATGTGTCGTGCAGTTCAGCTCTCAGTGTGCATGGCAGCGAGCCATGCCTCTGGAGAAAACAAATCACTACATCAGTGCTGTCTCTGAAATGCAAAATTACAACTTTGAAATCACATGTAGGACCTTGTGCTAATGATGAAAGGCGCTGGAAGGGAATAATGAAAGGGGGGATATTTTTAAGTGAGTCTTCCCCCCTCAAGACCTCAGTGGTATCTATTCATTCCGCAAGCATTCATTGAGTGTGTTGTCTATGCTATGTGTTGGGCAAAGAGACAATTACACCATAGTTCATCCCTTAAAGAATACCACAGTCTAGTGGTGAGACAGATATGTGACAGATGATCGTACAACCACGCAGGCAGTACATGACAGAGACGGCTTAGGAGTTACATTCCTTTCCCTACCACCACCTCTAATCTAACAGGGTCAAGGTCAAGGAAAAAAGCAAAACTGCTGCACTGAGTCTTTCGGAGAGAAGTTAGCCAACTAAATGGGCCTGCAATTCGGGTGACAAAGAAGAGAAGAGTATGAGCATAAGTGGAATGGGGTTGGAAAGAGCCACACACTGTTCCTGACAGCTAAGGTGTCAATGGCAAGAAAGGAGTGATGAAAGGTAATGTTTAGGACATGAGCACACAGACCAGGTGGCGCAGGATTTTGAATCAGTACTACAGAGCTGAATTTATTTATTACAAACCAGCTCCCTGACATTACCATTTTCTGTCCTAGTCCTGTATCTCCTGAACTACATTCTTTAAAGTTGTCTTATTTACTTCAATACATTTATTTTGAAGGCTTTCTACATCAGTCTCTGAATCATGATTTAATGGGGATCAACTGGAAATTATTAGATAACAAGATAGCAAGAAGGAGGAGCAGTGTTGGGGCAGAGATGGGAGACGGCCAGCATGTGAGGGGAGCTTGCTCGTCAAGTGTGACAGCCACAGCCCAGGATACACCTCACATCACATGCAGCCTGGCGGCTGGCAGGCAAAAGGGTCTCAATCATGCAAGCCTCAGGGAAAGTGTTTTTCAGAGAAAATCAGGTACCAGTCCAGACCGAAGGAAAAGTCACTGGGCAGAATTAGGAGGAGAAAGACATGACTTCTATGGGACTTTTAAAGATAAAGTCCTAGTGTGCATGGCTTACACAATCCCAGTGACTTAATGATCATGGCACTTGCTAAATCAGACATTGCAATCAAAGCCTTATTCAAGAAGGTACTTCAAACCTATAGCTAAAGTTGCTAGTGTATTGAACATGACTCACCTGTAATGTTCATTCTATTTTCACAGTTGCTTAACAAAATTTCAGACCAATACTTTTACAGAAAAATACTTCCACATAAATTATTCTTGAGCTACCTACAGAATGCTTAAAACATTCCATGAACATTATTTCATTTTTTTTCCTTGTGCCCAATCATTTGATTGTTTTATCTTTGAAAGATCACAGACATGAAGACTGTGTCCAGGAGAAATGATTTCATCTAACACACAAAGGAGACTATTTTTTTGGACAATATTATACATTCTCCGCCTGGCCCACTGACACTTTTTATTTGGTTGTCACCCTCTTTCGACACTACTCTAATATGACTGCCATTTCACCTCTAGGGAACTACGCATTTTTTGCTGCTTGCATGGCTTCCTATAAAAGTCCCACCCAAGACCAGTTCTCGTATTTCTTACATATATGAAAGGAATGTTTTCCATCACTCTCAAATACGGTAAAGCCTCAAATATTTTTCCATGAGCCAGATCCTAGACTTCTTAATGAGAGCAAACTATTGGAGAAAAAAACAGATTCTATAGGTAGTGAGACATGATGGTGATCAATGGTAGTGGATCCAAAAGGCAATTCTGGCATTCTATGAGATGAAAACTGGAAAGATGGATTCCCGAGAACCCACTCTTTACACCTACATTTTCTTTCCTCTCTCCCATGAGCATCCCATTATAGAATTACCTGGTCAGAGGAGGAAGAGGGAGTGTTTTCCCAGAGCCCAGGAAGCGATGCTATGGCTCCCAGGATCATGGACATGTTCTTGGCTCCCCTCCTGGGAACCAGGTGGGAAAAAGGACGAAGGAACTGCCTCACTGTAGCCAGCCCTCGCAGGTCTCAGCAGCTGCCCCCAAGAACTCAATATTTCTGGAAATTACTATTTTCCTGCAGATTCTTACTGCAAAGGAACACTTAAGACAGCAGCCAAATGGACTTTGGTCCTGGTACTTTCTTTGCAAACCACTGCTCTCAAATACTTGTGTGTCTCCACGGAATTTTTCAAGAGGAAAAGTAAGTTGATCTATTAATTCACATGGAGGTGCTTGTGCTTAAAATGCCTTTGCTCTTCCTACTGTACGCTCCAGGTGCCACTGGAAACGAAAGAGCACAACACAAATAATGAGCATCCAGAAAAATTGTCATGAAAGGAAGAGTCCAGGCATCTCACAGTCCTTTATCTATACAAGTGGATAATCTTAAGGACAATATTAGCTTTATCTTTTTCTTCCCATTTGCTAATTGGCTGCATCATAAGAGCAGCTGCACCAGGCAGCAGGCAAATAGTAGCTGTTCCCTTCTATCACAGTGATATTCAATGTTCTTCTTTTTACCTTTTTTTTTTTTTTTTTTGATTCGCACACATTCTTAGCCCATAATAAATATATTCCTTGTGTGAGCTTAGGACAGACATCTCCCCCCATTTGCCTCCTTTGCTTGATCCCCTCCGAATTTGAGAAAGATCTATCCTCTTACATCCTATTATCTTTTATTTTGCTCTTTGTAGTTTGGGTTTCTCATAGAAGAGAAATCATGTGGTATTTAGGGTTGTGGGTCTCATTTGTTCACTTAATCCAGTAGTTTCCAGAGTTGTTCCTGCAAATGATACCAGTTTCTCTCTTATGGCAGAGCAGTGCTCCATTGTGTAAGCAGCACATTTCTTTATCCATTCATAGGTGGGTAGACAGACAGGCAACTTTCAAGATTTAAAAATTATGAGTTGTGCTGCTGTATACACGAATGTGTGTGGAGCATTGCAATGCGGTGTCTTTCACTCTTTGGGGTGGGGGGATTCCTAGAATGGGAAGAGCTCAACCAAACAGAACATTTAGATTTAGTGTTTTGAGGCATCTCCGTACTGATCTCCGTAGTGGTCGAACTAGTCTACACTTGAACCAGCTTCCTTTCCCCTGCAGCCTCATCAGCACTTGTTACTGTTTGATCTCAGGGTGACAGCCTTTCTTCCTAGCAGACCGTGGGTTCTGCGGGTTGCTTTAACTTGTGCTTCTCGAATGGCCAGTGGTGTTGGATATTTCTTTGTGTATTTATTGACCATGTGTTCTTCTGCTTAAATGCAGCCCCTCTACATTCTTTCTTGAGGTCTAGGTCTCAGGAAATAAAAGGAAAATAAAAAACAGAAAAGAGATAAGAAAACTCTCACCTAGGTTCTTCAAAAATTTATACAGCAAAGAAAATTTTCGTTCCTCTTACTATTAAAAATGTAGATATTTGTTCATCATTTCAAAAGTACTTGTTGATGCTGACTATGAAAGCCTTATAGGAGTTAAAGGCCATAGTTTTTGTGAGAAAATATAGAATGTGGAGTAGCTTCCTATTCATCTGGATAGGGATATTTAAGGAAACTATATAATGGAAAATTGATATGTTCATAACGTGTGTTTGCTAACACTATTGAAAACCGAAATAGAAGTGGCATCTCTCTTTAGCATACAGACCAGCTCTGTGCCGTTAGCTAAATTCTCTAAGAGCATTCAAATGCATACCAAAACAAACCTTTCAAAATGCAAAAAATAAAATAAATCAAAGCATTATCAAGTATCTCATCTTTCACGTGGAGTAAATGGAGCATGTGGTGGGACTTTACTTGCCAGCAGCTTCCTTCCCGGCCTCCTACATGCAAGTATTAGAGAAAACACACACCGGGTGAAAAGATGGGGTGCTAGCACCAGACTTCACATGGGAAAGGGAAGATGTGCCGAACATATGTGCCGAACAGTTCAGCCAAATAACTTTGGGGAGTCGGTCTCCAGAACCTGTGCTATAATTATGAGTGTCTCTAGCTGGCTTCTTTCTGGCTGTGTCTTCCTCCAGCATAGATCTCCAGTCTACCACTTCTGAGCCCTTCTGCCTCCCACTGGCCTAGCCATCACCACCTCTCTGCACTTTTGCTCTTGGCTTCTTTTACTTAATTATCAAAATAAGAATCAAGAACTGAGGAGCTACCTCGGCAGTCTAAGAACCTGCCTGGCAAGTACAAAGTCCTGAATTCGGTCCCCTGTACTGCATGCTGGGCGCGCCAACGTGTTCAGGGTATTTTGGCACATGCCTGCAGCCCCAAAGCTATGGAGGCTGAGGCAGGAAGATCACTTCAAGTCCAAGCTGCATAGTGAGACGGTGTACCAAATAAATAGATACATTTTTAAAAGAACAGGAATCAGAGAAACCTTCACCTACTACAAATCAGACACTGTCATGCTGCCAGGCAACATGCTCTGGGGATTTCCAGGTTGCTCAAAGTGACAACACAAAACCCACCCCACGTCTCCAAGAGGCTGTGCCGAATTTGGCCCTGCCTCGGCTCTCTGACTACATCTCCTCGTTGCTTCTTCACTTGTACACGGCCACACAGTCGGGTCCCCTAGAACTTTCCACGGTGATAAAGATGGGCCTGTCTTGTGCTGTCCATGGCAGCACGCACACGACACTGGCAACCTGAATTAGACAGGGTATGTCCAGAATTATTGTTCCTTGAGTTCCCTATATTTTCCACTTTGTTCCTTGAGTCTTTAGTGCCAAGATACCGAAAATTTCAGCTCTTTTATTTCACCGTTTTTCCCCATTATGGGATATTTATTTATTGTACAGGGTCTCACTACACAGCTATAACTCGTAGTGATCGTCCTGTTTTCAACCTCCCCAGTGCTAGGATTACAGGCATGCACCACCATGGCTGGACTCCATCACCAGTTCAGTGCGCCCTGGGGGCAGGGCAGGCCCAGAATGTGATGGCAGGGATCGAACTCCAGTCCCTCAGCTTGCCTATGCAGGCTCTTAGCCCACTGAGCTATCTCACTGGCTCTGCTTTCTTTTTTCTTTATTACATCTGACCCACTGGGCTACACATGTATTATGTGCTTGTTGCCAGTTTGCCCCCCCAACTCCCACAAGCCACGAAGGCAAGGAATTTTGCCCTTGTTGTTACTGTGTATTGTGTTGTGTTTTCAGTCACTGAAGCATCCCCAAGAACTTAAACAATGTCTGGTACTGAGTAAGTTCTCAATAATATTTGGTAATAGAATGAGTAAGTGACTATTAAGTAATACTTCCTACAGCAACCACCATAGCATTTCTGCTGGTAGGGGAACTCAGTGAGAGTGTTCAGAAGTGACAGAATAGATTAATGCCTCAAACACTTTCTACATTTTTAGATTCTAAAACACTCAGTCCCCAGTGAAGAGCTGTTATAATGCCAAGCACTAGGCACTTCTAATGCTAAAGTTATTTCAAAGTCTTTGTGGAAGCTTTTCTCATGCCGAACACATCCTTTCTGCCTTTATTTTTCTCTTTCTTCCTCTTTCTTTCTTTCTCTTTCTTTCTTTCTTTCTTTCTTTCTTTCTTTCTTTCTTTCTTTCTTTCTTTCTTTCTTTCTTTCTTTTTTCCTTCCTTTCTTCCTTCCTCCCTCCCTTCTTTCCTCTTTCCTTTGTCTTGCTCCAACTCTCTCAGATAAAATAATTTTCAGGTTGTATTAAAACTCCAACACTAAAACAAAGAAATATTTAAGCACAAAATTACTCCATAACTAATTGGTTTAGATTATCATGCTTACTGCCTTAACTGTAACCACTTTTATCTAATACTTTCATGCCCTTTTTAAGGCATATAAACTGCATTAGGGGATAGAAATCTAGTTGACAATAGGAAACCTTTCTTACAAAAGTACAGAGAATTTTATTATCAATTTCCCAGGAAAACCTATGACTAACTTTCCAAAAGTACATCACATTTGAATGATTAGAAAATAATGCATAAAGTATTAAAAAAACAGAAATAAAAATTCCTAAATAAATTTGGTATTAGTCTTGGTCCTCAAAGGTTGCATCTAAAATTAAGAGGGGGCTGGGGAGGTAGCTCAGTAGAATAAGGCTTGCCTGGCAAACGCAGGGGCTTGAGTTCAAACCATGGTTGTGCTGAAAATAAATAAAATAGGGAATGGCAACAGAATTAAAATGTAAATGTCACCTGAAGCCAGAAGTCATGTTGCTGGAGAAGTATTACAGCTTAAGTCTGAGATAGCATTTTATTTTAACGAATGTTGAGTGGTACCATTTTTCTGATTGGTCTTGGGAAAAGAGGTTCAAAACCATACTGCATTTTCCCTGGACTGCACTAGCATGGGAGAAAAGCTGTCAGTCTGCATTCTAACCACTCCCAGCCTGCTCTGCCCCTACTGAGGAAAAATACAAAGCCTGCCACACATCATCGAACCGTTTCACCATGATTACCTGCAGGTTAAGCACGACCCTCTGAAACAGATGGTCAATTGCCACTCTAATCGCAGGAATTGTTATCCTTCCTCTCATCCACTGAATATGCTTTTGATACTCCTCATACCAGCAAATTGCTCCGGGTTCAAATAGTGCCCTGTGTATCGTAGCGCAACAGAATAATTGAGGCTGTCAGACAGTCTCTCTTTTCCCATCCTTTTCCTTTATGTAAGAAAATTGTTCTACTTTCATATAATTAAAATCCAAGAACATAGCACAAGGGAATACCATGACAAGATCATGCAACCCCATCAAAATGAAAATCATAACAATATGGAAGATAAAGAATTAGCAATAAATTCCAAGTTCCTAGAGTAAATAATGCCCATTTTCACCCCTGGCATACTCTGTCATGAGCCAAAATTATTTATGTTAGCCCTAAGAAATCTTAGATTTTTAGTTGAAACATTGTCATCAGTGTGCCCTGCCAGTGACAGCTGGGCCTTGAGGCTCTTCTATGCTAACTTCTATCTTTGGGCTATTTGTGTCTACTTAGAGTAGAAGATGCTTGTAGATAAAATGCTGTGTGGCATATACGTAGGCTTCCATGTTCTATTATTAAACAGCACAGTGATGTGGATTACACAGAGGAACAGAAGTGAGCTCGAGTTTCTCCATTGCGTTTATTGGTGAGTCCAGCTTCACAAACTCAAATCACAATCTTTGTTAGATTAGGGCCAAAGTGTCTATCGATGACACGACGGTTAGAGACAGTGGATAAGTTATGCCTAAGGATTTATTGTTGTATTAAATTATGCAACTAACATAATTGTCACTATAATATTTAAAACAATGAATTCACAAGGAAGAGGAAACAGAATAACAGCACAATGGCAATTTGTTAAAGAAGTCTTTTTTCAATATTTCTTAATATTAATGTTTTTCTTAATTTTCTTTAATGAATTTAATTTTATTTTTAATGTAAACAGTTGTTTCAGTTTTAATATTAAAAGTTCCTCCAAGGCTACCAATACATCCTTCTAGAAAAAGTAATATAAAATTTGTATTAGTTTACATAAAACATAAAAGTACTTTTTAACTATTTCATATTAAAGACAAGCTGCTCTGTCAATGTAATTTCTCCTTAATGTATATTAAATTCTTGTGACTCTTAAAGAAAACTAGTTCTCCTTTATCAAATAACATAAGAAAACTTTTATGAAGAACTGTTCTGAGATTTTTATGTTTTTCTTCTCTGAAATGGGAAGTTCTTTCCTAGCAAGACTGAACAAACTTCTTATCTTGAAAACCACAAAATTTGAACAGAAATGCCAGGCAGCCCAGCCTTCCCACTCTCCTCTGTGCCCCCAAATCATAGCAATTTAAACTTCCTTCAAATAGCGACCCCCCCACTTAGCTGAAATGCCATGGATTCACAGGCCAGCTTTAAAATCGCTTCAATTTTCTGTACAGAAGAACCAGCAATCACCATTTTTACTGAGAAGACTTTCAAAGTACAATCAACCTGGCAAATAACTCACTAGCCAGATTCCGGTTTGCTTTCTTTTGTAATTTTCGCTATTAATTGCCTTGCCAAGTTTATATTTTTCTTTACGTACAACGTTAAGAGAGAGTCTTTGACTGGAAAATAAAAGTAGGCAGAATAAACAAGAAAGGAGCTGAGAAAAGATGACAACTTTTCCTTGTTCTAGATGTCTGTGACCATCTCAGGTGCTGTGGGGAGCTCAGGGTACACACCACGAAGCCATGACACCACGGTACCACAGCACAGAGAGGAGGTGCAAATTTAACAGAAGGCTAGGAAAAATGACCAGTGTCTTGCAACACCCAGCAAAAAGACGAATAGGGCTTCTCAATGGTGCAGTCTCTCCAATTCCTCCATGACTATGAGCTAGCAATATTCTTTTAAAGATGGCTCCAATCCAAGCATCCTTCCCTTTATGGCTTTCAGTAAACTTCGAAAGCTAGTTTGGACCATTTTTCAACCTTCGTATCTCCCTAGGACAAGTCAGCATCCTGGCCCCTTCTCCAGGAGGAGGTAGGTTGCTTATTAAACTCCCAGAAGAAGGTGCATTTTTCTTTCATCACCCTATTTATCATCTCTTTCCTTGGGAGAGAAATCTGAATGTCCCTTGCCACCTTGAGTCTTGAATAAATGGACAGGGCTTCGCTAATACTCTCCCCAGGACCCTCCGATTTCCTGCACCGCAGGACCAGGAGCTGAGCCTTGTGTTTTATCTGTCATTAATCCCACTGCAGCCCTGCAGCCTGCTGCAGTCATGAAGGTGGTTACTTACCGGCCCTCTCGCTGATGAATTTACAGAAAGGAAAGTTGGCAGGGTTCCTGACAACCGATAGCAGAAAGTGGGAACAAAGAGCCTGCTCCTCTGGCTGTTGGGGGCCACTGCTCCCACGTCCACACGCAGCCCACAGGGCAAGGTAATTTTACCATTTTATGATCTACTGTACTTGGCATCTGTTCTGGCCCTGGAGACGGCATCTATTTTGGGGATCAGTTGTGTATTCCCAGATTGCCATTTTTCCCTCTGCCTTTCTGTCTGTTAAATATTCTGCAGTATATTATCACTTCATTTTGCTTCAGTTATTTCCTCTGACAGTGGTGTGGGACAGCCTGGACTCAGAGTGACTTCCTCTCTCAAACTCAATCTGTCTAAATGTCAAAAGGTGGGGGAGGGGGGGATTTAGAAACCCCAGCAATCTGGCATTGCCGAGGAAGTATCTGATAGCTGTTGCTTTGCTGAGGCTCTATTTGCTGCAGGCAGGGAGGGCAGGGAGGGGACATCTGGGGTTGAGAATCCTGTTTGGTTGAAGTTTGTCTCCTTCAGGAAAGTGACACTGCTTTCTCACAAGCCTTAAACATGAAAGCAGAGGCTGTGTGACTACACAGATTTATTCTTTAGGGATGTTTATGAGGGGTAAAGCTTCCAAATTGGAAACCAAAATTTGAGATATCTGCTAATCAGTGTGGACAGGGACCGGTTCAAAAATTTGGTAAAACTCACAAAGCTAAAAACAATGACGATTTCTGTCTTCTGGTCCTCTCCCGTCTCTCCTTCTCCTTTCTTTCCCACTGCTGCTCATCTTTCCTCTCTTCCCTGCCTTTTTCCCTCCCTCCACAGGCTGGAAGCTTGTCATAGCTGCTGACTTAAAAGGGTGAATCTCAGAAAAGGCCTTATTGAAGGTTTTGCTGCTTGTCTTCTGGGATCACTGCTGGCACTGAATTTTCAGGCTATTTCAGACCATCCTAATTATAGGCTATCAGGAATAGAATTAGAGATGGCCTAACTAGGTCAACAGAATTCAGTGATAACATACTACTCTGTGGTGGCATAGCTGGCACTGAAGTGTTTTACCTAAAAGTGCCTCTGTTGGGTAAGGCCAGGGGCAGCCACCAGTGTACCAGCAGTGCTGAGTAATGCTGCTCAGAGGCAGGATGTGTCTGCTGTACCACAGATTTCATAACTTCCAAGTTCAAAGCAGCCTCTCATTCCTTCACTCGGGGCAGAACATAGCAGGTTAATGCAGAGTGAAAGCAAGCGCGAGAAGGGGAAGCGGGGGAGTCAGCAATGGTGCTGGTCTGCCAAGAGCAGAGCGAGGGGTTTAATACACAAGAACTCATTCACTCTCATCTTTAGGAGGTGCCCCCTCCCTCGTCTTCAAAGTGGGGAAACTGAGGCACTCCCGACAACCATCATGTTCCAGATGGCAAAGCCAATAAATAACAGAGCCAGGGTTTTTTTTTTCCTTTAAGCATTTCTTTATTACTAAAGTCTGTGTGCTTTTCATAACTTTAAACTGTATTCTTAAATCTTTTTCTCCTTTCTTCACAGACTTCCTTGCAGCAGATTGTCAGCTTTCAAAATAATTGCCCACTCATCTGGCTAGAATGTGTGCAGAGCAGAAGGAAAAACCAGTCCAGATTAGGCAAAAGATCGCTAATTTCATTCTCTCTATCCTGTGGATAGAGACACCCATGCAAAATAAGGTAGTCTAATAAATATTTCATTTCATTTATGATCTTAGGAAACTATTTTCAACTTTTTTTTTTTACTTTAAGCTATTTTGCACTTGAGAACAACATGGTCTCTGAAACTGAGTGTTTCTAATCATTGAAGAAGGAAGAGAATATATGGAAATACCAGCCAAAATTCTGTACCACATCTCAGAGCATTACAACCTCAAATCTGAAATACAAACTGTTTTCCCCATAACATTTTGTAATCTGTGATCATCAGCATACACACAATCTCATGGGTTCAATTCATGGTAAATAGGAGCCTGATTTTTAGTGAGCTGTCTTCAAACATATTTTTAAACTGATAGAACTTTCAAGCAAAGTATTCATCTTTTTTTCAAGTTTGGCAGCGTTTTGACCGAGAGTGCAGGGGCTCTCCTTTGATGTTGGCTTATTTTCCAGAAGAGCTGCCACTCATTCCATTACCTTCCTGGAAAAGACAGAACTGTCTGGGCTTTCTGATCCCCTGCTTCCTGCGAATTTCTCCTTCTTCTCTCCTTAGGACAATCTCTGTCTTTCCTGAGGATGGAGCCTGTGGCTTGGCTCGCACACACATATTCTTGCTCCACTCAGGCCTGGGCCCTGGCGATCCTCGGTTATCAGAGGCCTCCCCTGTCTGCGTGCTCAAGAGTCCAAGTCTTAGCTCAGGAAGGGCAGGCAGCAGTGAGGCCCCTTGGCCTCCTGCCTCCCTCACTATGTACCCATCGCCCTGAGAGCGGGTATGTCTGACCCAGCCCGGCTGCAACACGAGGCACTGACAGGAGCAGTTTATTCCAAACTATTTCTCCTTTAACTCTCATTAAAAGTGGGATTTTTGAATAATTTTGAGAGGCAACCTCTAAAATCATATGGTAATTTCTTAATTTAAATGAAAAAAAAGATGTCTGAAGGAACAAAATACACTAGAACTTCTGACAAAATAATTTCAGAAGGTAAATGACTGATATATGCCCCAATCACTTTTATATAAAAAGGTTAGCAAAGCAAATCATTCCTATGGAATAGGAAATGTCTGCTGGAAACATGGTGTGGTACATTGTACTGTGGTGACAGCCGATCCGGGCTTACCACCATAGAAGCCCAGTGTCCGCATTACAGCTCTATCTGCTGTAAATGTGCACATGCATGTGTGAGCATATTTTATGTATCCAGTGTGTGACTGCTAAGATGATTCTATCTAGAAATGAAATTGTGATCTTTTTCCATATATATATAATATATATTATAATATTATATATATAATATTATAATATATATAATATTTTTGCATCTCCAGGAACCACACTTTGCTCATATATATATATATATATATATATATATATATATATATATATATATATATATATATATATATATATCCCAAAAATGTACATACATTTCCATAAAAGAAAACCATGGTGCTTATTCCACAGACAGTGCTCTCCTTGTATGGGGGACCCTAGAGCTTGTCAGCAAACTCCTCTTTGGCCAGTGCTTGGAGAAGAAACAGGAAATAAATGTGTAGCCCTCTCAGACACCAGCATCATGCACGTCGCATTTGGCTGTACTAATAAATACCTGGAAGCTCACAGCCACCGCTCTGAGCCCCTCCTCAGTGAGTCCAAAGGTAACTTGTGTCTCATGATGTCTCAATGAAATAGCATTAAAATATTTCTGTTCCTGAAGTGTGTATACATTCTGGTACATACACATTTTCAACACACGTTGCCCAATGTTAAGTTCTAAAAGGGAGTGTTTTTCCTAACTAGCCAGTAGGAACAATAAAGTTCATCTACTGAGTGAGTTATTTAGTTATTCATTCATTCATTTATTGTGGTACCAAGGACTGAACTCAGGACCTTGCTCTTGCCAGGCAAGCATTTATTCTACTGCGCTATCTCCCTGGTCCCAGTCTACTGAGTTATTACAGACTGACTCTTCATCTGTAGGCCTCATGGCCTCACAGAGTGGAAGCCCCCTCATCAGAGCTGTACCTCAGGAGTTCCGAGGTGTGCCGCAGGATCGAGGGGCCCCAACGTTCCCGTGTCAAATCTGCAACTTTCAATTTGCATGCTGGAGAAGGACTACATGAATACAAACTTACTTCTCTTGTATAATGCTAATAATGTCACTCCAGCCATTTGTATATTTTATTCCCACCAGTAACTGAATGGTCTATAGGAGCTACACTGAATTCATTAATAACTTCTAGCAGAGAGAAGAAAAAGTGGTCTATCATTTCCTTTAAGATTCATAGAGCACGGATACTTATGTAGAGCAGAGAGCCTGGAAGTACCTGCCAAGAACTGAAATTTCTGTTGTCTCTGGAGCTCAAGAGTCTTCTTGGTGAGTCTTATAGGAAGGAAGATTTGGACACAAAAGTGAAAGGTTTTCTTAGTGTTGAGAATCAACCCCAGAACTTTCATACTGAGCTGCACCTCCAGCCTCCTTTTTAACTTTATTTATGATCATTATCTTATTTTATATTTTATTTTGAGATAAGTTCTTGCTAAATTATCGAGATGTTTAGGCTGGACTCGAATTTAGGGTTAATAAATGGGTTCAGGCGATAGCTTAGCGTTAAAACTAACCGCCTGCCTGGCAAGGACAAGGTTCTGAGTTCAATCCGGTTTTAAAATAAATAAATAAATAAGAAAGGCTCGCCAAATAGCTCAGTGGATTAAAGCACCAGCAAGCAGGCACAGGGACTGGGTCTTCGATTCCCTGCCTGCCATGCTGGCCCCACCCCCAGGGCACACTGAGATGGCGATTACACTGGGTATGATGGCATGTGCCTGTAATCCCAGCTGTTGGGAGACTACAAACAGGTGAATCACTACGAGTCTTATCTGGTAGTGAGACGCTGAACATCCTGTAGATCCTTCCCTAAAAATACAATAATAATTATTATTATTAATTATTATTATTATTAATTATATAAAACAATATGAGACAATTTCTGTGAATGGTTTAAGTTCATTCAGGTTTGAGAGAGCAGAGCTTTCTTGCAGGCAGACAGCACATATAAGGGTCCCCAGATGAGCCCCGGAAGGGAGCAGCCGTAGGTCAATCCCAACCGAGAGGCTGAGGCAGGAGACGCTGCGGCAGGAGACGCTGGGGTGTGCGAGCTGGTTGGCGTCACTAGACGTGGATGCAGCTGCCGCCCTTGCACGCTCCGGTGCTTGGGCCTTCATCCTTAAATCCTGAGGACATGCTGAAAACTCTTAAATAATGTAGGATCGTGATTGGATTGATCTTTTACCCCCATGACTGAAAACGGAATGCTATGAGAATTACAGAGAACAATTTGTAAGACAGAGGAGTTCTTTATGTGGGGACAATATTTATCTTCATAGCCATTGTTCAAAGAAGATTCACCAAAGAGGGGGACCCACCTGGATCCTCGTGCTGGGCTGTTTGTTGGTTTGCGGGCAAGGAGTATCATGCTGAGAAATCTGCATGTAAACGCTTTCAGTTCAGATGACAGCGTAGCTTCACTGATCATTTATTCTTGACTCTTTCGCGGCAACGCAAGCCAGTCTTTTTCCTTTTACTCTTGTGTGACTCAGAACAAATATTTCATTTCTCAGCCTACCTGGGAAGAACGCCACAGCCAAAAAGATTTATTCAGTCTAAGCAAACTTTTAATTTAACCTTCTTTTCCTATGAAAGTTTTTAACACATGATTTTGTTAACTATAAAAAATGATGCCTTTTTTATCGATTTCTTTTTCTGTTTTAGGAAATGGAGGAAGAATGGATTTTGCATACAATATCTTTAGGCAGCATCTATTGCCATGGTGGGTGGCTGGCATGACATATTTTATTAAGACACATATCTCGTTTTTATCACCTTCAGTCCAGGCAAGCATTAGTTGCTAATATAAACCAATATTTGAAATATTTTCATGTAAATTTATTTGTGTCAAATCCATACCTGGTTATTAGGTTAGTACCTTCAAAATAATTATTTCCAAAATAAACCGGTGCACTTATAGTTCACTAAAATCTTGGTGGCATTTTAAATTTGCAAATGGTCCATGAGGTTAAATTAAACTCCTTCTCCTTCGCAGTGCCTTTTTACTAGAATATCACACCATTAATTATGTTTATTCTTTTCCCAGAAAACATTTTTTCTTCATTTTTAGAGAATATCCCATAAAGATTTTGTCAGAATGCTCTGACAGAACTTTTAAGAAAGTATTTGGGGTAGGTAATTATGTCAAAAAAATAAAAACAAGTCTTTCAAATAATCAAATATCTGATTATTTGAAAGACCTGTACTTTTCAAGTACTTTTATAAATCATTCCCATTTCAGAAATGCTGGTGTCATATTTGCTTCATGCTCTAAAATACGTTTTTCTAAATCTTTTCATTGTTTTCCCTTACACAGCAATGGAGTATTTATCCTACCTTAGACTCTTCCTGGGCACCTGTCCATCCCTATTGCTTCTCTCCATCCCTCGCCCATCAGTTTGTAGGTCATTGTTCATCCAGTCAAAATGGGTTAAATTTGTGTTGTGCTTTTGTACAACGCACAACACAACAAAATGAAACAAAAAACAACAACAAGATAAACACAGCTCAGAAGACTTAAGCTATTTGGCTGGGATCCTAAAATAGACTCACTGGAATCCAGAGCTGGTGCATTCTCTGTTCCCGTGATCGATCTCCAAAAGTATAAACATTTGTAAATGAATTCCTTTATATTTTTCAGACCAAGAAAACATTCATTTGTGCCTTATTTGAGTGGCTTCTGATTGCTTTTGAAAACTCTTTGCTAATAGGGTTCAACTGAACTCAGCAAACAGATATTGAGACTAATGCTCCAAGCACTCATCAGAGACTATGGATGAATAGAGTACAGTGTTGAGCTGCATGTCCAAGTTCATGTGCTATCACCCCAGGGGGCAGTGTCCTCCTCCTCCTCTTGCTTTTCCTCCTGCTCCTCTTTCTCCTCCTACTTTTCCTCCTTCTCCTGTTCTTCTTCCTCCTCTTCCTTCTCTTTTTCTTGCTCCTCCCACTCCTCTTCCTTGTTTTCCCCCTCCTTGTCCTTCCTTTTTGTTTCTCACATTCACTCTGTCCTCCCCTCATGCATGTATTCTTCATATCCAATACTGTGATTGTCTTTACACTTTCAAATTATACGCATCACTCAAGGTATCATTTAAATATCACCTTTTCAGTGAGACTTGCTCAGGCCTCAGGGAAACAGTGCCTCGTGGTTTAACTTTTCATATCTTTTTATTTCCTATCTGTTTGCTTTTGATCTCATCAGCAAACTATAAACACAGGGACTGGGAACGCATCCCTCCTTTATTTCTCACATCACACCAAGCCTCCAGTTGTTGCTGAATTAGTCTTTCCATCTACTCATTAGCAGTACGAAGGAAGAGCAAAGGGCCCTTGGACACTGAATCATATCCTCGCATTCCGGGAAATCTTCTCATTTCTAAAGAGACAGCCATGGCCAATACCATGAATCATGGAATGTCACCAAACTAATTCTTCCCCAATACGAGAAAACACAACTTTAAGGATGGCATTAAAAATAGTAGAACTCACAAGAGCACACCACATGGAGTAGGTGCCATCTCACCCTGTCATCTTGCCAGGCTTTCTGAAAGCCAAGAAACATTGTCTTCTCTAGAATGAACATGGTTATATGGAACTATTGAAGTTGATATAGGCATGGCAAGAATGAAAGTTCTGAAGATTTAATTTACTTTACTTAAAAGAAAGAACAACTCTTCGAAACCTCTGTATAATACTGTTTTAAATTAGGCAGCTTTCTCAAAGAAACCCTCTACTTAGATGGCTTCTAAGATAAATAAAGAATCTTGCAACAAGACTCAAGTTCAACAAGCAATGAGTGTGTGCCCCTCGTGGCAAAGCCACATGCAAGCCTCGTGGGGGTAGGGGCAGGAAAATCTAAATAAGACCGTTCTCTGTGTCTTCTAGGAGTCCTGACTTCAGTGTATCCTACTAACATTAGATACCTCGCCATGAGTTGTACTTGAGTATAAACTATTGTGTTGCTTTTGTGGGTTGCCTGGGGGAAAGGCAGCTCCACATTTATTCCCACAAAGCAGACCTCAACTAAAATAAACGATTCCAGAAAAGTTTAAGAATATTGTAATTTTAGGAAACAACTAATAGGAATATTGTGAGGCAGACAACTCTGCTATAGCCACAGTGATTTTTCACTCAATCTCCTTCATCATATTCAAATTCTGATGGGAAAAAGATTACAGGTAGGTGTACTCTCCAGTTGGCAAGGCATCAAGGTTTCTAGGTAGGTCAGAGTGTATGGTTTTCAGATTTTCTGATAGAGTTGTCAACTGAAATCATAGTTCTAAGTACAAAATCAAACATGATTCCAATATCCTGCCAAGATTGTCTTAGAAAAAGAGAGATAAGAGTCATGTGACTAAGCCTTAGGTTAGGATGAGATCAATTGTGTTCGCCTCCAGGAATTTCTATGTAGGAAGTGAGAAGTTTGGAAAGATAAGCTTTCTCTCTTGGCAGCCAGGGCCTAGTGTACTCAGGTGGTTTCCCATGGAAAGTGGTCAGTACTTTCCACATGCATGCTAAAGACACAGGAAGTTCAGTCCTTGTTTCTTAGACTACAAAAAAAAAAGTTAAACACAGGACATTTTCTTTTAGTTCTAGAATGATCAGAAGGCAGGGACCAGAAGTGAGCATTTCTGTGATTGACTCCTATAATTTTTGCTGGGAAAAAGAAATGAATACCTTTTCCTGCAGCTGCTAGTAGGGATGGTGCTTGAGAAGAAGTTTTAGCCATTTCTCAACATGCTGATGACCTTTCTGAGCTCTCCTGTTAAGATTCTGAAGGTAAGGACGCAAACAGCCTCTGAGACCCCACTGTTTCTTATTTCTATTTTCAGCCACAGCTCCCAAGGCTACTTTGTCACAAGATTCCCAGTGCTGAATGCGATTGCAGTAAAAGGTACTATGGGCAGAAATGAACTCCTTATGTTGAAAGGAAGATGTATGAGGGCTTTAAGGATGAGACTGTGGCCTCTGCTGTACTTTCCAGAAAAATAGAGATAGCCACACTGACAGGTGATTAGGTGGTCAGCATTATTTTACAGTAATAAAGTTGTAATTCCCAACTCACTATGATTTTCTTTGAAACTGCTGGTGATAATATCTACCAAAGATTCACATGAGCAATCTGGTTTTAGGTGTTTTGTGGTAAGATTCATAAAACAATATGAATTCATGCAAAGCCTACTTACCTTGTAGTTTTCTTCTGGAACATGAAAAAAGAAAGGAAGAAGGAAGGAAGGAAGGAAGGAAGGAAGGAAGGAAGGAAGGAAGGAAGGAAGGAAGGAAGGAAGGAAGGAAGGAAGGAAGGAAAGGAGGGAATAGGAAGGAAGAAAAGAAGGAAGCAAGCAAGCAAGGAAAAAAAAAAAAAAAGGAAGGAAGGAAGGCTGACCAGATAGCTCAGTGGATTAAAGCACTTGCTTAGGCAGATGCAAGGACCAGTGTTTGATCCCTCAGGTCTGCTGTACAAGCTCTGCCCCCAGGGTATGCTGAGACTGGGTGTGGTGGCATGTGCCTATAATCCCAGAGCTTGGAAGGATGAAATACAGGAGCATCACTATGCATCCGATCTGTGTAGAGAGACCCTGTGAAGACCAATAAAGAAAGATAGAAAGAAACTCAGTCATCTGTGGATTCTCAGTTGAGGTGGAAATAAAGATGTCAATTGAGATTTAGATGCTTAGTGAGCTAATGAATTTCGAGAAGAATTTTGGAAATTTGTATAATAAAGTTTTATAGTGTACCTTCTATTGCAGTTCATAACATATTCCTAGGGGACTTTGTTTTACTTTTCAGCCATTACCAATCTTTTAAAAATTTGAGAAGCAAATTTAGTGACCTTGTTTTGAATTAGAAATGCTTAATTTAGAAATTTAGCTCATTAAAAAATAAAAATACCAAGTATGGATAAGAACATGGAAAAATTAGCATTTGTGTCCCACTGATGTAAATCAGTTGTACCTACAAAAACAGAAGTTAAAAACTGTTATTGACTTACCTATGAGATAAAAAGAGATGTATATTCTTTATATAACAAGTGTATACATATATGTACATGATATACAATAAAACACAGTATGTAACAATGAATATTTTTGCTTTTTGGGACTATTTTAAAGAGAATAAAAAGTAACAAAAAGTGTGTATGTATATATATATATATTTATATACATATTTATATATATTTACATGAAATTTATCACTTTCTCCATTTTATATATACAGCTCAGCAGCATTCAGTACATTCATATTGATGTGTCTCATTTTCCAATACTGAAACTACATCTACTAACTGAAAAACAATTCCTTTACTTCTGCACACACCCTTGAAAAATCTGCCAATCATCATTTTGCTTTCTGTCCCCTGACTCTTCTGGGCACCTCCCTCCTAACAGGAGAACTGCTTAGTGGTTGCCTTTCATGAATGATTCATTTCACTTAGCACAGTGCCTTTGAGAGTCATCGTGGTGCTGTGGGTCAGAATGCCCCTTCCTGTTCAAGACTAACATTCTGCTGGATGGATAACCACATTTTCTTTATGCAATGAAATTAGCTATCATGAATTATGCTATTTTATTGCTGGGTGTCTAGATATCTATTTGATCTACTACTATATTTGCAGTTCTTTTGAGTCTATCCTAGAAGTTGATTCATTGGATAATATGCTACTTTTTTAAAATTTTATTTTGTATTTGATGTGCTTTTCATACCATTTGCACATTATTTTACGTTTCTACCATAAGAGCAAGGGAGTTCCAGTTTTTCATTTTCTCATCAACATTTGCTGTTTTCTGTTTTTCACACCATCGTGAGAGTAGAGAATCTCATCAAGTGCTCCATTCATATTTTCTGAGTGGTTACCATTTTTCATGTGCTTAGTGGTCTTTGTGTGTCTCTTTTGGAAAAATTCCTACTCTGCCTTTATCTATCTTTATTTGAAGTTTGGTATTATTGAATTTGATAAAGGATGCACTTTTAAATTACATAATATACATTTGCTTCTATTCTAATGTATTTTAGGGAAATCCCAGACCTAGAGTACAATGACTTATTATGAAACAGCCAATATACCTCAAGCACTTTCTGGGTACTCCCAGCCCTAGAGTAGGCAGAAGGAGGAAATGAGACACTCAGGAGTTGGAGTGGGCTCGCAGAAACCCCTGGACAGTTCTCTCAGGCAAATTTTTCCATCATTGAGTTCCTTTTGAGGAGTAGGTTATAAATTTGGGAGATGAGTGACTCATCTGCCATTCCTGATGGCTCCGTGACAAAAGGCATTGCGTGTACCGGACTATTTACAGGCAGCAAGCGCCCAAACATAGTCAGCTCCTGACGGGCGCTCCAAAGTTGCCAAGCAGGGCCACTTCCTCAATTGCTAGGCTGTGCTGTGCAGAACCAGCCTCAGATTTCCTCCACGGTGTGGGTCGCCGTGACCTCAGGTGTTCTGACTCCGCTGCCAAAGTCCCTCCTCTAGCTATGGAAGTTCTGCCATACTTTCTGGAGTACAACAGCTTAGTCTGCCCCTGCTGCTACCAACACTTCTCCTGCTCCTGGGGCAGCTGCAGTTTCCAAGCTGTGTCCCACTACCCCCCTTCTGGTCCCAACTTGTCCACCAGCATTGTCTCCTGCCCGACCGGCACCCCTTGCAGCAGCGCTTTCGCACCTCACCTCTTCCTTCCTGAGCACGTGGCCACACTCAGAGGGACCTGTTGCGGCAGGCACTGCTGGACGCTTGGCTGGCCGCCAGGAACATGGTGTAAAGGCTGCTTCTTGCTGTTTAAGATTAAATAAGGCTTGAGGATGATGCTGATGAACGTGTTGCCCCTGTAGCCAGTCTAGGTTCTGCCGTCATTACTGGGGTTGGACCAACTTGCTTTTCAAGTCTGGGCGGATGCGCATTTGAAGGGATGCCCTCGGGACTTTCTACTTTAAACACAGGCCGGGCAAATCCCGTTTTGAAAACTCTAAGAGGTTGTTTATTTTGCCAACACTGTAAAGGCTCTTCCCCAATACACAGACAGATTTTTTTTTAACCACATGGAAATCATACAAGTTTTTTCATACTTCTACTATATTCTGGAAACACTCTCCAGCATGCATTCCATTCTTATGGCAGCTCTCAGCATATGGCAGTCACCATGCTACAGAGTGGGAGGCAGGGTATCACACAGACACCACCCTGTTCTTCAGAGTCATTTGTGCTTAGTTCCATGCCCCACGCAACTCAATGAAGAAAACCCAGGGTTTTCTTTCAGACCCAATGGGAATCACTAACCACATCCTTTGTTTTTCAGACGGTGAAAGTCAGACTTCTCTTCATACCACACCAAGAGTCATCTAATGTCCATGTATAAAAATTTCTGAAGGAGCCTGTGGAGATGGCTCAGTGGAATAAACACTTCCCTGGAAAGCACAACGGCCTGAGTTCAATCCCTGCTTCTGTCAAAGCACAAACAAAAAATTGCTGAACACATGCTTGGCATGGTCAAAATTCAGTAAAAATTTAAATATGTTTAAATCATATTTTGCTACTCTTAAATTAAGAAATGAGATATAGGATTTTTAAGTTATTATCAATGCATCCATCCCAATGAAGATAAGAGCATAATCAATTAAAAGACAATGGAAAAGCTATATGGAATTAGGGAAATAATAATTCTAAGGGAGAACTAATTAATTATGTTGTGATAGGACATACCATTATTGCTCCTATGGCTGCCATCTCAAATGATAGAACTTAACAAACGAAAAAAGGTTCTGATGGATGTTTTACTGTTAGAAAATTACATACTTAATGTGGGCCTCAAAATATCCTCATGGCCTATGATATCTTTTCTCTCTTCCATTCTAAAGTCCTAATTTTATCAAATACTTAAGATTTTACTCAAATATCTAATATTCCTTAATTCTTTCCATAATGATTGAATAAATTATATAAAAGTTATAAGAAATTCTGTGAAAAAAACACTTTGATTTAAAAAGAAATCATCCCTATCTCTATAGTAGGAAACAAATCATTTTTTCTCCAGAATGTTCCCATCAAGAATTTAGCAGAAGCAAGTGTGCATCCATCATGTCAATGCTTTTGTTGATGTTTCCAAACAACGCACTTTGAAATCAGAATCACTTCTTTTTGTTTTCATGTACTTCTGTTCCTCTTCATCTCATTAGTGATCAAAAAGGATGTGTAATTCCCAAGCCCCTTCCTGTGAGAGCTAAGGAGGACCTTATTGTAAGTTGAAAGGAATTCTGCCCCAAATTATAGATTGTAAGAAGGAACTTCTGTTGGGTCTGGTTGATGATTAACGGATTATCCTGTGGTGCTATTTACAATGCTTAATAAAAATCTTTCTTTTAGTATAAGAATAAGAATAAAATAAATAAAAGTATACTTGTATGCTGAGTCCAAAAAATAATTTTCTTTATATAAAAACTTACTTTGGCATAAGCATTGCTGAAATAGACTAATCTACATTAACACGAGTGCTAGCAATCATTCTCTAAGACAAATACTGTAATCACTTCCATTTTTTGACATGGTTAAAGCTAATGGAGCTAGGGGAAAAACATATAGGCTCTTTGCTTTTTTTAAGTGATGTCTATTTTCATCCTGTAGCTACTCAACTGTTTCTGAGACCATAATATGTCACTTGAGTTTGGACAGAATCTGCTGATATAATGTAAAAGTCTTAGAACAATAAGCAAGAGCTATAATACAGGGGCCTGATGGCATCAGGATAATGAGATCCGTCAGTACACATTGGAACAACCAAGTGAAAGAAAACCCCAGCACAGCAAGCTAGAGGCACATTACTATCCCACTAAATAACTAAATTTGCTAAATAACTCCAGCTAGATAATATTCAATGATAATGAAAATAATCAGTAAAGTTTACTGCGTAAATAACTGTGGCAAATTATACTTATAATAATTCCAGAAAAACAAAACCCAGAGGCAGGACACAACACACTCCCAAATTTCTCTCACTCATTCACTCTCTATTACTAGTACTGAGAATGTTAAAACCAGCTACAATAGACTGAGGACTATTGTTCAGCTGTGAAATGAAAAACACATCGCATCAGGGTGTAGCAAAAAGGTACAATCACATGTAGTGTCTAATGTTCAAGAGCAAATGGAGAGACACAAAAGGGAAATGAGCAAAGTGGGCTGGGGATTAGTGGAGCTATGAAAATGCACAGTTGCCATGTCTGCATTGAAAATTAATGATAAATGCATTAAAATTACACAGCAGTTAATGGCTGCTCTGTAAATGTGAGGGCTTCACAGGCCTTGGTTGACCAATTTACTATGAAATTTTTTTTATTTAGTTCTAAAGTTTCACAAGGAAATTTAGATTTCTCGCCTTGTTCTCCCCAGGTCCACCCATGAGCGTCTCTTTCTCATGCCCTCTGCCTCCCTTTTGTAGACTGTCCACTCAGTGACCACCTCTGTGGCCTTGTGACTGCCCATTTGAATCTCGCACATTGCATGGCTGTCATCATTCTTTCTGTCTCATTTTTCTGCAAAGTACTCATGGGCTTCAGAACACAGCTTTCCTGGACTCTAAAGCTGAAATCTAAACCCTAAGGATTCTTCAAAATTTTTAAGAGGTATCATCAATATTTTTACCTGTGGCAAGAGATAAGTCAAAAGCTCTTTACAAAATCATGGCTGTATTGGATTTACTACTAAGAAAAGATACCTGCTCTAATAAAGAAAATAAAAGTATTTCAGGAGTTTCCTCGAATATGCCTTATTAAAGTCAGAAGTCAGGTTTGAGCTGAGGGAAAAAGGCCTCCATCATTTTCTCTGATGTCCTGTGCATGTGCAGACACCTCTGCACATTTGTGCACTGTTGCACTGCAAACACTGTGGTCAGTCCAGTGAGATGCAGCTCTATGGCAGAGGCCTGGTGGGAAAACACAACAGCTCTAATCCCCAGTCCTGATCTGATTCTTGCTCTGCTCAGATGTGCAGGGAATATGTCCAATGTTGGGATCCTATTTGCTCTTTCTGAGTTATGTGATGAGGGGCACATCTCATTTTTTATTTCCCTGTCACACAAGCATGGCTGTGGGAAACCTTCAGCTTCTCCACAGGCCTCCTCCGTGGTAACCACAGATGGGGTGGGAGGGAAACGCTTCTTCCAGCCTTCAACAATAAATTCACAATGCCATAATGGTACTTTCAGCTTCTGTCCAGACTTGCTTTCCAAACACAACCCAGTAGTGTTACGCCATTCATCCAAGGAAAGTGTTTACCCATCCCGCCTTTTATCCATGAATGACTTGGGACATTATGAACCAAAATCTATAGGCCTCCATCTTTTCCTCTGGTGTCCTGAGCCTCTGCAGACACCTCTGCAGATTGACTCACTGTTGTGACAAGACAAAACTCTGTATATTGCCAGTGCTGCCTTGTTGCATTACTGCCACCTTTAAAAAGCTTGGCTCCGCAATCACCAAATATTGTACACTACATTGGGCTGCAGAAAACACGGCCATTACTAAGGGCTCTTGTGTCTTCTCTATTTCCTTCAGTGGAATTTACTTGAGAAAAGAAAAGTCCTGAGTTCAGGACTTTGAATTTCCCACTCAGCCTTCTAGTCTCCTCTTCAATGGAGAGGTCGCACCTAGCTCTGCAGCTCACCTTATACTATCTATGCAAAGAAAGAACAACAACAAAAGAAGCCTTCTTGGTTACTTGCTTCTGTGTGTTTCTTTGATTGCTTGATTGGCTGCATGGAGGGAAAATTCTTTTTCTCAAAAATCTCTTAAATACCAGGATGAGGTATGTTTGCACCTGCAAGCATTACACACGTCCAGTGAGATACAAAGTTTGGAGGTTGCCCCGTTGTTGTTAGGCACTGCAGGTCCCAGCAAGAAATGCCCCAAGCTTAGGTCAGAGGAAGCCAGCAAGACAGAACCTGCCAAGCCGACAGTGCATGAAGGCAGGGAGGGAGGATGTCCACCATGGGACACTGTGCAGACAAGCTGCACTTGCCATGGTACTAGCTCCACAGGAGATCTCTTTACAATGAATTTTAAAAGGACTTGCATTGCTCTTTGTGATCCCTCAAGTCTCCACATAGCCTACTCAGCTCAAGTAGCCTGATTTTAACATGAACATTGAGAGGAGGAAGAAAGCCATTTTCTAAAATCTCTTAAGGCACAGATCAAGCAATAGGTGGATAGAGCAAAAACCTGTCAAATTTAGCTGCCATGTAAAATGTCTTGATGATCTGAAAGTGCTGCTAACCTGTATCCACAATTCAGTGATGATGTAGAGAAAAGCAAAAAGCCAGCAATCACGGCCTTAACTCGGGATAGATTTAAAGCTGCTCTTTGCTGGGCAAGGCATGGAACACTCACTAGCTGATTAGCTCACAAAAGAGGAGGTTGCTGTTGATGTGTCCACTTGTCTCCTAGTGAATGTAAAAGAACTGGATTTCCTAGTAAAAATACTTTTATGCGCAGTCTAAGCGTCCTCATGAAAGCTTGCTGGAGCCTCTCCATCCTCATTGTGGTTGAACATCGCTGCAGAGTTGGGAATTTCTTGCTTGCTCCTCTCCTGGCTGCCTGGCGCACTGAGATCATGAGGTATACCTTATGCCGGAAAGGAAAACTAAATATGAGGCCGCTGTAACTGAGGTCATAGTTTCTCCATGTCTAGACACCCCAAGGACCCGCTGCTTCCTGACCCTGGACGGGCTCCTCAGACTCCCGAGGATGAGAATTGCTTTGGATAGGAGAGCCCCTGCTACACTTCCAGACAACCTTTGCATTCGCGTTTGAGATCTTTGTGCGCAGCCTCTGCTCCGGCTATTGCTTCCCCCTCCAGCCCAAACAAATGAGTCTGCATCACGAGCTGATGATGGACGATGGGACCCCCACTGGGCATAGTCTCACCCATCGGTGAGTGTCTTGAGTCTTTTGCGCACTCCTCTGCTGGTGCAGCGCTCCTCGACCACTTGCTTGACGCTTAGGAGTTTAAATGAGAAAGAGGAAAAGCAAAAGTATTTACTAAAAACAGCCTGAGAAAACAATCACCCATTATAGAAAAAAACATGAATGGAAACTTTTTAATGCTTTTCTTTTCCTTATATAGATCATTTTACTTTGGTTCTTTTATTGCTTTACTATGTCCCAACATAGTAAAAACATGACCTATGACAAAAGACACACACACACACACACACACACTTTTTAA
>PVKA01018105.1:0-29696 GCA_004027165.1 Ctenomys sociabilis | reverse complement strand
CCCTTCTCTTTGATCTCCTTCCCATGTTTCTTTATTTCTATCTTTTATTTTGTTCTTTATATTTTGGGAATATTACAGAAACCATGCAATATTTAAGCTTGCATGACTGATTTATTTAACTTAACATTATGGCCTCATTTAATTTGCAAAAAACTCAAGATTGTGTTTCTTTATGGCAGAGTAGTAGCCCATTATGTATAAATACCACACTTTTAAAAATCCATTTATCCTTTGATTAACATACAACCCACTTCCAAGATTAATTATTATGGATTATACTGGTATAAAATGTGGTTATGCATGTATGACTATAATAAGAGGTCTTTACCTCCTTTGTGAGGGTACTTAGAAGAGACAGAACTGGGTCACATGGAATGTATGTCTGTTTTGGGAGATTTATTTATTTATTGGACTCTCCATAGTGTTTGTACTGGTTTACATTCATACCAACAACAGAGAAGTGTTCCGATTCCCCTTCAGCCTTTCTGACCTGTTCCGTTTCTGACATGGGCAGGTTCATCCTTCCTTAGGCAACTTCGTGGTCCCCGCTCCCAGGAGGTCACCATATTGATGCTAATCTTAGTGTGGACACCTAATTGGCATAGAAATCCCAGACTCAAGCGATCCTCCCTCCTCAGCCTCACGAGTAGCTGGGACTAGAGGAGCGCCACCATGCCCGGCCCTGCAACCTTTCAAACATTATTGTTATCTGATATTTTTCACATCCATAGGTTTATTTACTTGACAAAATGCCAAGTGATATTATCATGAAAGGAAAGAGAAATCTGGTTTGTGGAACTCTAAAGCTTATGTACTTTAATTTTTATTTTTATTTTATTTATTTATTTATTTATTTTTGTCTTTTTGAGACGGGGTCTCACTATGCAGTTCAGGCTGGCCTTAAGCTCACTTTGTAGCTCAGGCTGGTCTTGAACTCACAACAATCCTCCTGCCTCAGCCTCCCAAGTGCTGGGATTACAGGTATGCGCCACCATGCCCGGCTAGCTTATGTACTTTAAAAGTCTGTCAAATACTACAAATACCACAAAAGGCACAAACAAAATCCCCATATTTTGATTAATAAGTCAAGAACACTTGTAGGGAATTTCCTTTGTTTTCCCCATCAGTACATATCTTTTAGTTTGCTCCTTACTTCTATTTGGGTTTCTCATGTAAGAAAAAACTATGTTTAAGCTTGTATATTTGATTTATTTCACTTAACATTATGATCTCAAGATGTATCTATTTTTTTTTGGTGGAACCGGGGTTTGAACTCAGGCCCTTGCACTGAGCCATCTTTCTGGCCCCTAGATACATCTATTTTCCTATAAATAACTAAAGTTTATTCTTTTTTTGGTAGAGTAGTAGCCCATTATGTGTAAATGTCACATTTTCTTTATTTATCCATTGATGAGCATGTAGGTCACATTCAAGATTTAGATATTGTGAATTGTGTTGCTGCCAACATGTAACACTGAAGTATGACACCTCTAACTAATTTGGGAAGATGCCTATGAAGTGAGTAACTGGGTCAAATGGAATTTCTAAATATCTGTATCTATCTATCTATCTATCTATCTATCTATCTATCTATCTATCTATCTATCTATCTATCTTATTTGTCACAGGGTCTCATTACACAGTTCAGACTTGTAGTGATCCTTCTGTCTCATCCTCCCCAGTGCTAGAATTAAAGGTGTGTACCACCAGACGTGGCATAGCATGCAATACTAGTGATTGAACTCGAGTCCTTGCACTTTCCAGGCTGGTGCTTAGGCAATGAGCTATCAATGAGTGTTTTGAGGAATCCTATACTTATTTCCATATTAGTTGTGCTAGTTTGCATTCCCACCCACAGTGTAGAGCATTGCTTTTCTGAGCCTCCTAACCAGAATATATATTTTCTTTTTTTTTTCAGAATATATATTTTCATTTGATTTATGGATGATAAGCCTTTCTTCTTGGAGTAAGATAGAACCTCAGTGCTGGTGAAATTTGCATTTTTATAATAACCACTGAGACTGAATAGCTTCTCATATATTTATTGTCCATTTTTACTTCTTCTGAAAAGTGTCTATTCCTTACAATTTCCCTTTGTTTTTTGATTGGCTCTTTTATTTTGAGGGCTTCTAAGGCTTTGCAGTGGTTTATATACTTTAGCTAATAGTGTCCTGTCTGATGCATAGCCTGCAATACTTTTTATCAATTCTGTAGCTTATTTTTTTCCTCTGTTGCTTGTTTCCTTTGTTGTGCAAAAGCTTTTTAAAAAATATCACCCCTTGGGCTGGCCAGACAGCTCAATGGACTAACGCACGGGCATCCCTGATATGCTATGCCAGCCCCGCCCCTGGGGGCGGTGCTGAGATGGTAATTGAGACTGGGTGTGGTGGCATATGCTTGTAATCCCAGGATCTGGGAGGCTGAAAACAGGAGGATCACTAAGAGTCCAGTCTATGTAGTGAGACCCTGTAGACCCTGTAGACATTGTACTAAATATAAAAAAAAAATTAAAAAACTGATCCCAATTCTTGGCATTATTTCTTGTGCAATTGGGGTTCTATAGAGGAAGTCCTTGCCTACACTTATGTCTTCAAGAGTGTTATGTATTTTATCTTCCATCAGATTGTTTCAGTTTTAATTTTTAGATCTTTGATCCACTTTGACTTTAAGTTTAGTATATAGTGAGAGATTTGGGTGAAGGTTTAGTCTTCCGCATGTGGATGCCTAGTTTTCACCATTGTTAAAAGGGATATTTCTCCTCCATCATAAATTTTTGGGTCCCTTATAAAATTCAGGTAACTGAATGTGCCAAGAATTTTTTTTTTTTGGCATCCTGTATTCTGTACTATGAATTGATATGTCTGCTTTTTGCCAATGCCATGCTGTCTTTTTTTTTTTTTTTTTTAATCACTATAAACTTGTAGTGAAAGTTGAAGTTTGGGATTGTGATATCTCTCATTTAGCTCTTGTTCCCCAGGATTGTTTTTGATATTTTAAGTATCTTTTTTTTGGCAGAACCAGGGGATTGAACTCAGGCCCTTGCACTTGCCAGGGAAATGCTTATTCTACTGAGCCATCTCCCCAGCCCCTTTTAAGTATCTTTTTTCCAAATGAATTTTAGGATTATTTTTTCTAATTCTGTCAGTACTGGTATTTTGATTGGCAATTTAATGTGGATATCAGTTTTCAAAGTATGGCAAATTTGCCTGTATTGGTTTTGCCTATAAAGGAATAAAGCATATCTTTCATTTTGTGATATCTTCTTGAACTTACTTTTTTCAGAGTACTGTGATTTTTAGGTAGAATCCTTTACCTCTTTGATTAGGTTAAATTTTTAGTATTTAAATTTTTTGATGCTATTGTAACAGATATTGTTTCCCTAATTTTTTCTTAGTAACTTTATTATTGGTGTACAGGAACACTATTGATTTGTGTGCATTGATTTTGTGTTATGCTGTGCTACCTAATGTGGTTGTTAATTTTAAGTCTTTTGGTGAATTTTTTTGATGACACATAGGAGATCATGTCACTGGCAAATAATGGTAATTTCACTTTTTCCTTTCCTATACATATCCCTTTTATTTATTTTTTCTTGCCTGATTGCTCTGACTAACATTTCAAAAACCATATTGAACAGTAGTAGTGATAGAGGATGTCTTCTCTTGCTCCCGACTTAAGAGGCAAAGCTTTTAGGGTTTCTCCATTTACTATGATGCTGGCAGTAGCTTTGTCATGAATAGCTTTTAGCAGAGTACAATAAGTTCTTCTATGCTTATTTTATTCAGGATTTTAAAAAAATCATATATAGTGGTTGGACTTTGTCAAAGACTTGTCTGTGTCAATTGAGATGATCATGTGATTTTTTTCTGTTTATGTGGTATATTGCATTTATTGATTTGTGTATGTTGAACCATCTCTGCATCCCTAGGATGAATATGACATGATCATGATATAGTTTTGATGATTTTTTTTCTTTTAAATGTATTTGGTACAGGGTCTCACTAAACACCTTGGACTCATAGTGATCCTTCTGTTTCAGCTTCCCCAGGGCTGGAATTATAGTATGCACCACCATGCCTGGACTCAGTGGCCAGCTCAGCATGCCTGGGAGTGGGGCCGGCATGGCTTCTGGTGCAGGGGATTGAACCCAGGTCCCTGTGCTCACCTAAGCAGGTGCTTAGTTCACTGAGCTATCTTGCTGTACCTAGTCCCATATCTTATTGAGAATTTTATGTCAGTGTTTAATAAAGAAATTGACCTCTGTTGTCTTTTTTTTTGGTTGAGTCCTTGTATGGTCTTAAATTAGAGTAATGCTAGCTTCTAGGAATGGCTTGCAGTGTTTGAGCACTGTTGGCACCAGATCTTGCCTAAACTTCTATAGTTCCATATCGAATCCCTCTTTTTAGTTGGCAGTTTTATATTACGTCTTCAGTTTCACTGCCTGATACTGGATTCTTCATGATTTTTGTCATCTTCTTGGTTCATTTTAGTAGTTTATATGTATGTAGGTATCCATTTCTTCTGAAGTCTCTATTTTGTTAGAGTACAATTTTTTTTTTTTTTTTTTTCAGAACTGGGGATTGAACTCAGGCCCTTGTGTTTGCTAGGCAAATGCTTATTCTACTGAGCCATCGCCCCACCCCCAGAGTACAAGTTCTTAAAGTAGTTTGCAGTGATCTTTTGGATTTCGGTGGAGTCCACAGTAGTCTTCCTTGTTTTCACTACTAATTGCACTTACTGGGCCTTGTCTTTCCCTTCTTTAGTAAGATAAGCTAACGTGTTGTCTGTTTTATTTCTTTTTCTACTGGTTTATAGGTATATGAAGTTCATAGTCTCTCTTTTTTGTCTTTTGGTACTTCAGGTGGCTTGGGCTTTACCTTGGAGAGGGGGATGATCCAACTCTCTGCTTTTTATACCTTAATGGCAGGGGTAGTTAATACAGTTGTGAAATCTTGTAACAGATTGTGTGTGTGTATATATATATATATATATATATTTCTTTTTTTTTTTTTTTTTTCTTTATGACTATTGTCTTGGGACTGGCATGGCACCAGTATCCAAAAACTTAATAATGGGCTTTGATCTCAGTCTAGCTTTTTCTTAAGGAAATGTTTTCTGTGAGAATACAGATTTTAGCTGAAAGCTACTGGAGTGGCCTGGACCAGTGCTTCCCAGGGTGCCATCATACCATGCTTGAGGAAACCCCCAGCAGAAATACAAGGCTTGGCAGGAGGCAGTCAGGTTGGCTGGGTCCCTAGCAATTAGGGCATAGGTTACTAGAGGTTTCAAATGTCAGAGTGGTCCTGAGTAGGAAGACTGTTTCTCTTCCAGTTATTCCTGTGGGTAATCCGGTATCATAATAAAGGCAGATTGGAAAAGGAAATCTTCCAAGTGGCAGTTCAGGGGCCAGGAGATAGCTCAGTAAAATAAGCGCTTCCCTGGCAAGCACAAGGGCCTGAGTTCAATTCCAAATGGCAGTTCAGAGTAGGGCTGAAGACAGCTGTCTGTTTAACTGCCTCAAGGCCCACAACAACTTTAGGATGGAATAAAAGCTCACCCCCAATAAGAAATTGGAACAGCATAAGTCTCCCTAGTATTATAGAGCAATGTAATCTCTACATCTAGAGTTATCTACAGTTCCTGTGAATTATTTGTCGTACTCTTGTGTAGAAACCTCACAGGCTACCTTGAGCACCGCCATCACTTTCTGTCCAGGCACTCTTCCCTGACCTCCATAGACTGGGAATGAAGGCAGTCCCTCTTGCAGTGCCAAGGATGTTCTATATTTTGACAGATCTAACAAGGGCTAGGCAGTTTCTGTGGCCATCTCTTTGTCCAGTGCACCCCCTTTTATACTTGAAGCACTCTGATTTACTTTTATCACTCTATGGATTGCCTTGGAGTCCCTTAGCCCTGTGGGCTTTGTTCTGAGCCTTATCACATAGGATGAATATGGCTCTAGTCAGTCTTCTTTTCTTACTCAGTTTTTTTTTCGTCTTTTATTTCATCACAGTTATTGAACCTTGAATAAAATTCATGGATTGATTAGGTTTTTGGGGGGTCATTTTGGAATGTTTGGGCTTTTTCTAGTGTCTGGAGCTGACTGACTAATAGAGTACTGTCTTAGAAAAATCTGATATTTTCTAGACTCTCTAGACTCAGAGTCTAAGTTAGTGTGTAAATCTGAGGCCTTGTGGTAGGTAGGCCCAGATCTAGTGGATTCAGGAGGTAGCCTTTATCTTTTGAAGGTATTGCCAGAGCAGGTTGTTGAGATGGCCTATGGGGAGGAGGGGCTGACAGGAGAGAGGCCCCTGTACCATCAGTAAAGGTCTGATTACTTCTAGGTATAGATCAGATCTCAGGCAGAGGACCACAAAACCTTGACTATTTCTTTTTTTAAATTTATTTATTTGGTACAGGGTCTCACTATACAGTTCAGACTTGCAGTGATCCTCTTGTTTTAGTCTTCCTGGTGCTGGGATTACAGCAGCTGTGCACCATCACCCTTGGTTTTTGGAGCTGGCATTCATGCTTGGGGTTCTTGGGCCAGCACAGCATGTGGTACTGGGGATTGAACTCAGGACCCTGTGCTTGCCAGGCCAGGCCTTAGACCACCACGCTATCTCCCCAGCCCTAGCCTTGAATGTTTCTTTTTTTTTTTTCTTTTTTGGGACAGGGTCTCACTATGCAGTTTAGGCTGGCCTTAAGCTCACTTTGTAGCTCAGGCTGGTCTCAAACTCACAACAATCCTCCTGCCTCAGCCTCCTGAGTGCTGGGATTACAGGCCTGAGCCACCACACCCTGCTTTGAATGTTTCTTATAGTAAAGATATAATTGTGTGGCCTTATATCTCAGGCTGCTAAGAGGTGTTCATGCCTCCATGTCTATGTATCTAAGTGGATACATAGGCCTTTTTAAAAAACTATACATGAATATAAAATGATTTCGTAGAAGGGTCTTAGTGTGAAACTCTTCCCAATGAGAATGGAATTAAAATGAATAGATGAGCTGTTTCTCATGATGTGTCTATTGAGAGGAGGGATAGGAACTAGGTCTTAGAATTTTAGCAATGTTTTATTGAGTTTGATTCCCATTGCCTTAATTTTAGCAAGGTTGTCCCTGAGTCAGTCTCCACTGTTGGGGACCTGATAGGACAACTAGCCTTTTAGCCTCAGGAATATGACCTGGTTAGGATGAATTATTTGGGACTAGGTCATAGAAGTCTTACAGAGGTTTTCTCTGGGGAAGTTTCACATATATTCTCTTTAACATTTTAAAGTTTGTTTGGTTTTTATTTTTGTGGTACCAGGGATTGAACTCAGGACCTTGTGATTGCCTGGCAAACACTTATTCTACTGAGATAGCTCTCTGGCCCCATTTTAAAGTTTTTATCAAAACATCCCTTGATAAAGCTGGACTCCTTTGTAGCTGAATATCTCTAGCTCTGCTGGACATGTGCCACTTTCCTTTTGGAACCTTAGAATATCCCCTGTCCACAAAGTCCATACATAGAGTCTACAACTGGAATACATCACTGGCTATGTGTCAGATAGTTTGGAAATCACCTAATGTCCTGTTTTCAAAGGGGTAGCAATCGCCTCACTCAACAGAACTCCAGATTCTGGACTGTTTCCTCACAGTTGTGAGAAACAGGCATTTTCACAGCTGATATTTCACCAGCTGGCAGTCTAACATGAGAGAATAGAATCTAACTTTAGAGAAACCTTAAGTCACAAAACATACATGTCCAGGGACAAAATCTCAAAAGTTGAAATGGGTGTGCTAGTGCATGCCTATAATCTCAGCACTCAGGAGGCTGAGACAGGATTGTTGAGAGTTTGAGATCTGCCTGGACTACCAAGTAGACTCATAGGCCAGCCTGAACTGCACACTGAGACCATGTCTCAAAAAGACAAAAACAAAACAGAAAACCTCAAAAGTCAGGCAATATGTAAGTCACACATATTTTTGATAGGTGCATGGCTTAAAACCACAGTCATCACAAGAAAAGCAAAACTGACCAAAAAGGAGAGTAAACCAATGTTAGCAAATGTTGGGGACCAGGCTATGTGACAGGTCCCATTGGCTCTGAGGCCAGTGTGACTTGCTTTAAGAGCAGAGAATTATGCAAAAGGCTGCATACTTTCTGGCTGCACAGAGTAAGTTTGCAATGGTGGCATTCTTAAGGCAAGGTAACATCTGTGAGGGCAATCTAAAGAATTCAGGCATGGAGAAGGACTCATTTTCTGTTAAGTTTTCCCTATCTACTGCAGTCACCGATCCATGAAAAGTATACCACCACTTCCCTTGTGTTGCTTGCTTGCTAGTAAAGGTGGGCTAATCATGGAGCTTGTCCCTGTCCAGTAGAAGCAGGTTCCTCCCAGTCCCCTTGTACCTTAAAATTTGTCCTTCATCTTTCTTTTTCCCTGGTGTTCCCCCACAGGTATCTGGGTTTGGTCAACTCCTGATAGCTGGCACCTGAACAAGGGAACTGATATTTGAAGGGTAGGTTCTACTGGAGTGGAAAGAAGGAAAACAGACATTGGGGGATTCCATGGGACAGCTATAGAGTTGGCCATATAAAAGTGGAAGTAGTGCTGCACAAAAGCTTTTCTAGATGGGGTAATAGAGTAGAATTTGTCAACGAGGAACAAAGATATGTGTAGTTGTTGTGTATGTTGTTAAAACAGGCAGGGGGGCTGGCCTTATAGCTCAGTAGACTAAAGCACCTGCTTAGGCAGAGCGCAGCATCCAGGGTTTGATCCCCAGCATGGTGTGCTTGCTCTGCCTCTGGGGTGCAGTGAGACAGCGATTGAGACAATTGAGGCTGGGCATGATAGCATGCACCTATAATCCCAGCACTTGGAGGCTGAAAACAGGAGAATCACTATGAGCCTGATCTACATAGTGAAACCCTGTAGACTCTGTAGACCTTGTGCTAAATGCAATAAAAAAAAAAGAGGCAGGGGTCTAAATATCCACCTTCTGTAAAAAAATTCTATAAGCTATTATCAAGCATAGTCCATGGTTCTCACAGGTGGAAACTTTGGAAGTGGAAAATTGGGATAGAGTAGGCAAAACTTCAAGAAGGGTGTGCTAAGGGGAAGCAGATTGCCCTAGTCACATTTTCAACACAGACTTTGGTGAAATCTGTATTGGAATTTTTGTGCATTGATGATGCCACAATTGCTACTGCTCCCCTAATGAGAGAAAAGGGAATGATCAGTAAGAAAGTAGAAGGGCTCTTTCTCAGCCTGTGCCTCCAGAATTTTTAGAGGCTGATGCAGCATGCCCAAGATGGTGGTGCAGTCATCTGTAGGGGGTGGTGGCGATGGAGGGGGCAGTGGTTATGGCAGGAGCAGCGGTGGTAACATGGGACCTGGGACAGGGGAATGAAGTGACCATGGCTGGCCAGCAATAGAGCCAAGTATTAGAGAAGTAACTTCCCCCTCTCTGCTTCCCTAGACTATGCTGGACATGATGGTGTGTGCCTGCAGTATCCAGAAAGCTGAGGGGAGAGGATCATTTGAGTATAGGGACCATTTATGTAGGCACTTCTGGAGTCTGTTTTGGGAGCTCTGTAAGATATGCAAAAGGAATCTTGCCCATTCCTACCTACTAGCAGGTCTTTATCTCCATTTCAGTATGCGACTACAAGAGCTTGCAATAGAATAGGTTGTCAGAATAGGGCAGCAGGAAAACCAGGAATCATGGAGGATTTGCTGCTGGAAACAGGACCTCATGAAGATCTTGTGCAAAAATTAACTTATCCTGATGGAGCATATGATCAGAAAAATTTCATGATGAAATGGGTATGGGCTACCATTCCCAAAGAAGGTTCTCTAGTTCTGTCATTTTTGCATGGCTCACAGGGATCACAAGAGCCTTATGTTCAATTCTTTGCTAGATTTTAAGAGACAGTCTGCAGTCAGAGTCCTTATTTACAAGTGGCTGAAATTGTAATACTACATTTGGCCTTTGAGAATGCAAATAAGGATGGTTAATAGGTCCTTAGAGCAGTGAGGTCCACAAAGAATCTTGGAAAGTATTTAAAAGCTTGTCAAAATGTAGGAACTGAATCTTCTGAAAGTTCAATATGTCATTTCAAGTTCAAAGTCCAAACGTGCCATCTTGGGCATCTCACAAATGCTGTTAGAAAAGAAAGAAGACCTGTGTCAGGGATAGTAGGTATAGAGATGACTGAGCTGGAGGCTAAATGCAAGAGGAGGACATAACACCGTTGAACATCTGAACAGAAAACAAAATGCAGAAGAAAATATTGACAGTGAGTAAAAGGTTTTTATCCTTTCTGATTCTTATTACAAGATATCTCTGTTAATTGACCTACAAAGTATTCTGACTAATCTATTTATAGTTACAAATTTAAAAACTGTAAAAGACTTATTCAGCTTTGCCAAACACATCTGAGTATGCTCAGATTTTATAAGAACATTATCTGATGTGTATTTGGACATCTGTACCATCTGTGACCGGTTACCACATATAGCTGTTTTGTTTGAGTTCAATATTTTTTCTTCTTTTTGCCTTATTAGAGGCAAAAATATTTGTCTATAACTTAAATTGGTTCATAGATAAATATCATTAACACTGAGGACATGATTTCACCCAGGTTTCTAGCTGATCAAAATGATGTCAAGACTGGTTTTACAAAAGCAATATAAATTGTTGTCTGTGTACAATAACCAAGAAATCTTTCTTTGGTCAAAATAATGTGTTAATTCTTATGCTCTGATTCTCATAGATCATCAAAAATTTGTTAAAATAATTAAATGGAGATCCCTTAGCTTAGGGACACTGTTGGGCAAGGCTCTTTCGTTGAATAAAGGAGAAGTTTTCCAGAATTACGTTTTTTAATCTTTGTTCCCTAATGGGACCCCAGTAATTTATATTTATTTATTTTTATGTATTTAGTACAGGGTCTACAGGGTCTTACTACACAGAATGGACTCGTAGTGATCCTCCTGTTTTTAGCCTCCCATGCACTGGGATCGCAGGTGTGCACCACCACCCCCAGTCTCAATTGTTGGCTCAGCGTGCCCCATGGGCAGGACTGGCACTGTATGCCGGGATCAAACCCTGGTCCCTGTGTCTGCCTAAGCAGTCTCTTTAATCTGCTAAGTTATCTGGCCACTTTCCCGGTAATTTTTATAGACATACCCTAATAAGCAGTTTTTTTATGAGCAGAATAGATTTATTGAGGGAAAGAAAACTCCTGTCCAAGAGAGAGGGACAGGATGGGGGTCCGAGAGGGTAGTTCCCCTCATAATAAGCATTGTTAAACATAGTCTTATAATATGTTTACATTGTTCATTGTCAAAAGTCTAAATTTTCTGTGGGTAAAACAATAAAGCTTCATTAGAGGATGTTTTTGGTACAGATCCAAATTAAGAGATGGAGGTTTCCATATAGCTAAGACATTTGACAAATGGATGTTACTCACATCCTGTCCTTCACATGGTTATAATATGTCTATGTCTCTATAGACACTTATTCTTACATGATTCATGTCACCTGTCATGGGGGTGAAAAAGGTGAGACATGTTCAACAATACTGCTTATCTGCTTTTGAGGCTATGGCAGTCCCTCACTCAATCAAAACTGACAGTAGACTTTCGTATGTCAGCAAAGCTTTTTCCAACTTTGGAATATTAGACATCTTATGGGTATTCCATATCACCCTCAGGGCCAAGCCATAGTGGAGTATGCACACCTTTCCTTAAAAGACAAGTACAAAACAAAAGGGGGGAGTACATTTATCTCCATAGGCACAATTAGATATTGCTACCTCTATCTTAAATTTTTAAAGCATGCTTTCAGAAAGTAAATACACTTCATTGAAGCTTCATTGGCAAATGACTAAGTGACAAACACATCCAGAGCACAAGTTCTATAGAAAGATGTCTAAACAGGAAAATGAGAAGGCCAAGTGCAGTTAGTGCAGAGGGACAAGGGTATGCTTGTGTATTAACAGTCTGTAGAACACCAAGGGGGGTGCCTTATTTTCACATTTATTGTGATTAATAAGCTTGGGTTCTAGGACTCTTTATGGTCTCTGGATTTGTGAATTCAAAAATTACTATGAATTATATATCACGCTTTTAATATCTCCCTCATGTATTGAACACAAATCTTTAAATCTAATTACTGCCTTCCTGATTATCTGTGGTTTTGGATGGTCCACTATGGAACACAAATAATTTTTGAGGGGATGGGATCTAGCAACATCTCAGAGGAGTGGATTAACTCTCCCACACCTGATATTCTTCCATATACACAATATATATCTTGTGATTATACCCCCTCCCTCTATCATGGATCATGAGCATAGGAAATAAGGGGCAAAAAATGTACCCAAATCAATTTGAATTTATAGACTAGGGCCCTTGTGGGAGGCTAGAAGGGAGAGATAACAAGCACTCAGGCTGGCATATGTCCCATTGGTGTTGGTATACTAATTACTGTAGAAGGACTACCTCTATTCTGTCTTTTGATGCTGAGGGGCATATTAGCCTGGCTGGATCTAGTTCCAGCCTTCCATTACTACAGGCCATCATTAATGACAGCTGTGGACCCTTTCAAAAAACCTGTAGGAACTTATCTCTTCCCTAGTATGTAGGTCAATAATGGAAAGAGCACTTAACCAAATTTACTGATACTTCTAGCACCTAAATTTGGAAAGATAAAAATCACTGTTCCATATATACATACAATCTGCATGTTTTCTTTTTTTGTCCCATTGAGACAGGGTCTTACTATGCATTTCAGACTGGCCTTGAGTTTACTTTGTAGCCAGGCTGGCCTCAAACTCACAACGATCCTCCTGCCACAGCCTCCAGAGTGCTGGAAGGATTACAGGCATGTGATCCATGCCTGGTTCCCTCATGTTTGCTTATATAAGACTGTTGAATGGAATCTTGCCTCATTTACCTGTAAAGACTATGAATGTATGTTAAACCATTGTGTATCAACTGGAGTCCTAGAAAACAATTTACTAGTCTTGAGGTGTATGCCCAGGGTCTGGATGCCTAAGAATCTTATGGAACTATAGGTGAACACCTCCACTATTCATTTGTATGATCTCTAATCAACCTCTTGTACATAGAACAAAGAGATTGTTGGGCCTAATTATTGCTAGAATTGTCTCTTTGGTATTCTTAATTTCCAGTGTTGTTCTGTCCTCTGTAGCTCTTGGTCTTGCTATATAGACTGCTCATTTTGTATGTAATTGGACCAAAACAGCAGACAAAGCCTGGAATATACAATACTCTATTGATGCAACATTGCAGTCATAGATTACTGTCTTAGAAATTACTGTTATGTGGGTGGAAAATAAAATAGAGAGCTTTCAGCTATATCAAGGCCTTCAGTGTCATTTTAATATCACTTGGTATAACTCTTATTCTTTATAACCAATCCACTCACCCTTGGGAACTTATAAAAAGCATACGCAGGGTGTTATGCATAGCAACATAACTTTGGATCTTGAAGCCTTACAAAAGGAAGTACTTTTTTTTTATATCTCAGAAAACCCAAATTTTTTTTTGTTTGTTTATCCAATTCTTTTTTATTTATTTATTTTATATTTTTTCTTTTATTTATTTATTTTTAATTTATTTTTTATTTTATTGAAGTACAAATGTCAATAAGACAGTTTTAAGACACCTTAACAAGACAGATTCGATAAATTAATACATTGCAAACTGTTTTCATACTGTTTTGGTATCGTATAAAGTGTATACATGATATTATACTTACAGACATTATTATAGCAGATGTCTCTTATCAGTAAAGCTGTTTACTTATCTTATTTTTTATACCTGAATTATATCAAAAATTCAATAATTATTTTCCTAGTGGATGACCATAGTACTAGAAGCCGACATAATATCCTGTCCAACCACCATTAGTGCAAATCTTGCCTCTCATAGGATTATGTAGAAGCACAGCGTTATCTATCCCAACTGTACTGTCTATACACACACATCGAGATTTTTTTCTTTCTATACCCCTTCCTTCATCTACACCTGTCAAAGGTGGGTGCTCCATTGTCATTCAACTAAGGTGCTTGAACTTGACAACACAATCCAACACAGTCCAGCATTCCACAACAATAGTGAGTTATTCAAAGAAGTTGTCGACCATAGCCATTTACAGCTCAGCTTAATATTATGGCCTTGCAATGTATACTTCATTTTTATACTTTCCTGCTGGATGGTTAAGACCTAGATAGAGCAAGACTTATATACCAACACATGTACTTTATGTTTCTTATGTGGTCAGATGAACAAATCCAAGATTGGGATAAATTTACTGATACCTTTGATCAACCCCATCCATGGAATTACCTCAAGAGTCAGCTTGGATTTTATGCTGATTTTCTTGTATTAACAAGTCTGTATCTCTTTCCCATTCTTAGTCTGCCACAGGGGAAATCAGACCAGACAATACCTAGATGTTATCCAACCTCAAGTCACATTGTTTCAACTCTTGCAATTATAGAAATACAAAGGGGGAACTGTTGGGGACTAGGAGATATGAAGTAATATTTTATTATGCCGAGGACCAGGCTATGTAACTGGGGTCCCATTGGCTCTGAGGCCAGTGTGACTTGCTTTAAGAACAGAGAATCATGTTAAAGGCTGCATACTTTCTGGCTGCACAGAGAAAGTTTGTGACTGTGGCATTCTTAAGGCAAGGTAACATCTGCTGAGGACAGTCTAAAGAATGCAGGCATATTAATATGGAGAAGGAACTATTTTCCATTAACATTTCTATAGCTACTACAGTCACTATTCCATGAAAAGAATATCACCTCTTCCCTTGTGCTCCTTGCCTGCTGGTAAAACTGTGTTCACTTAAGGCATTTTCCTACTGGTTCCCTTGTACCTGAAAAATTTTCCTTTGTCTTTCTTTATTTCCTGATGGTCTCACACAGGTATCTGGGGGTATAATCAATCCCTGGAAAGCAAGATCCTTCAATTGTAGGTAGCTTTTGAGGGCATTAAGTCTGTTAGAGTTGGCTTATTTAGCCATAGAAGTGGAAGTTTTTAAATAGACATTTTTCTTCCCATGAGGGATCACACTGTACCTCCTAACTCTGTTTTTCCTGGGTTATCTAGAATCAACAACTAAAGCCTGAGTGGGAATAGGGGAATCAGAGAAGGAGAAGGAAAAGCCCCATAACGTGTAGAAAGGAAGCTATACATGTGAGCCCATGACCAATGGAGAAGCATAAGCACACTTGGCATTAAATAAAGCTGTTCAAGTTCAGTGAAAGTTACCAAGTACTCCACAGAGAAAAGCAACAATTCAGGTGGGGCCAGGTCAGTGTCTTCTGGTCTCCTGCTGTGGGTAGCTATGCCAAAGTACTGGCCTACCAGTAACCTTCTCTAGTTGACTTGGCTTAGGACCATTGCCACTGAGGCCTGCGCCAGCCACAGTCTTTAAGATAGACTTTCTACATTGTGAGGATCAACAGTAGAATACAAGCACAACTGATTAACAAGGGTCTCCTGTCCTTTATAAGGATAGCCATTTCCACACAGCTGGGTCACCACTTATCCCATACCCTCAATGAGCATCATGGTCTCTTGTAAAAAGGAGATTTGAGGAAAAATAGAGTTACCCTCCTTTTTGGGTGGGTTGCTGGTTGCCTACTTATTCTGTGATTTCCAAAGGATTCTGAACTGCTGATACCTCCAATGTATGGTGTGGTCTTTGGGGTGCTGTGCAGTAACTCTTTGCTTGGTGAGGTTTCCTGAGGTTTGTACTATCTCCTGGATTACCAGCTGTTACAGTTGAATGGGACAGTAGTCCAGCTTCTTATGCACAATGAGTAAAGAACTGCCAACCATAAACCCAGTAGTGAGTGGTAAGTAGCTTTGTTTACTAAAGATCATGAGATATTGTGCTCAAGGTCACTATTTCAGTAAAGTTGCCAGGTTTCAGAAAAGGCACTGCATGCTGGTAAATGATAGCAGCAAAAACCAGAAGTCTCAGTTACTTTTCTCTCATTGCTGGGACAAAACACCCAACATCCAAAATTAAGGAAGGAAAGGTCTACTTAGCTCACACTTAGTGGAGATTTCAGTCCATACTCAGCTGGATCCAAAGCACAGAGGCATATGGCAGAGGGCAGCAGTTCATGGCAGTGGAAAACAGCAAGAGCAGATGGGAGGTGTATTAGCGACAATGGCAATAGCAGCAGAGAGCAAGTCCGTCTCCCTTATGTTGCATTCAGGCTATGTGCCCCAGGCCAGATGCACTGGCACTCACACCCATAATCCTAGCATCACTACACTCATAATCCCTGCAACGGATCATGAATTCATCACAAAGTTTGGAAGTCTGCCTCATGACTGCATGAGGCTTTGAGGGGACAACTGGACACAAGCCATAGCACCAGACAAAGAGGAGAAAAAAAAAAGAGAGCAATAAGTCAGGCTTTCAGAATTTCTTTTTAATGTATTTGATACAGAGTCTCACTATGGAGTTCAGACTCACACCTCAGAGTCCTAATGATCCTCCTGTTTTCAGCCTCCCCATCACTGTGATTACAGGGGTGCAATTCCATGCCCAGTGTAGGTGGCCAGCTCAGTGCACCTGGGGCAAGGCCAGTGCATCATGTGGTGCTGAGGATCAAGCACACTCCCTGCACTTGCCCAAGCAGGTGTTTAGTCCACTGAGCTATCTTGCTGGCCCATCTTTTAGAATTTAAGGGCTAGATACCTCTGCTTTCTGTGCCTCTCACTGAAACTACTATTACACCTGTGCTTTGTTGCCTGTGTTCTCACCTAGAGCATGGTGGCCTAGGCTTTAGTTATTTTAATTCCTACCTCTCTTAAGGTAATTGAAGCAGGAATAAGCTTTGAGTGATGTTGGTAATTAAACAGAGGGAAGGGAGTGATTCACTTAACTCCTTTGTACTAGCTAGGCTTCTACCTCTAAAGGAAGCCTGTGGCTCTCAGACAGGTACTTCTACAACTATGAGGCCCTTCTAGAACACTAGACATTCCAAATTAAGAACTGCTCTTCTTTAAATCCTGTCCTCTTCCTCCCAGATCAAGATTTACTAGCCCATGAGTATGAGCTAGTAAGCGATCCTCCAGAAAAAATATTGCTAGAAAGGACTTTAAAGATACCTTTTTTTTCCAGACATGGTTCTCTTCTGTGATAGGACCTCATTGTTGACAATGGGATATAAAGGACAGGATACACAGTGATGACCTTACAAGCCACCACTGACAGCTCCTCACTTACTCTCAGAACCAGGCTCCATTTGCAGAATTTGTAGTTATTACTACATTGCCAAAGCCACCAGAAGAAAAATGAGATAACTCAAGAGAACCAACTGGCTGATCAAGCTGCTAAAGAAGAAGCTGCAGAACCTTCCACTCAGAGACTATACAAGCAATCCTGTTCTAAAAATTCCTCTGGGAAACACTAAACCTGCTTACAACAAGCAGAGGCATAGTGGGCACTGCTATAGGGATATCAGTTACTCCTTCAAATGGAAGGGGAGAATCTACTCATACCCGTAGCTACTCATTGAAAAAATCCTTAAAACCTTCTACCGAGCTTTTTGCATAGGAAGAGAAAGAAACATACCAAATGGCTCATAGGCTGTTTAAAGAAAAGGGGCTTCATCAAACAATGAACTATCTGATAATGTCAGTCAAGTCCCCTCAGGATTCATCCTGAAACCCTGTACCACAGTTTGCAGATCCTTTGTCAGTGTCAGCCATGTGGATGAGTCACAGCCATTGCTTGACCAATTTGCTGTCTGTGAAAGCCTGAGAGAATGTTTTCTCTCTATGTAACTCTCCTTAGGCACACTCTACATCATCGATCACATTCCTCTGTGGCCCCATAGTCTTCTTGATCAGAAAGATTGGGACACAACTGAAACTGTCCTGCTATTCGGTTTTGAAACTGTCTCATTATTTGTTTCTCAATAAAATAATTAAAAAACAAAAAGAAAACAAACAAACAATGGACTAAATTGTAAGGGCATGTGAGACCTGTCAACAGAATACTTCTCTGAACAAAAGACTCACCCTCTGGCAACCGACAGAATGAGGAATACCCTGGGGGAGGGTGAGCAGATAGATTTCACCCCATTCTTGAGGAATTCAATACCTCTCAGTATGAAAAGACACTTTTACTAGTCGGGCATGGGCCTTTAAAACAGAGAAGGCTATTGAGGTGATAAAGACATTTAACATCAGAGTTAGTCCCAGTTTGGGGCTCCCTAAAGCCTCCAGAATGATAATAGTCCTTCTTTTAAAGCTACCTTCTACCAAGGAGCATCCTAAACCCTGGGGATTCATTATAGTTTACCTTGTCCTCAAAAAAGGAAAAAATGACTTTCTTAAGTGACATCTGAGAAAGTTCACCAGGAGACTCACCTTCTCTGTCCTACCCTATTTCCTTTGGTCCTAATAACACCTCAGAAATACACCCTAAACTCTGGTCCTCAGCCCTTTTGAGATATTGTACAGTATCCCAATCTCACTATTTTTGCTTTTTTATAATTAAGTTTATGAGTATAATTTAGAGATGCATAATGATCTCATTCATCATAGGAAACTTGTAACTGTCCATGATATATCTGCATATCTATCTATCTATCTCTCAGTTCCTTTGTTCTCCATTCTCCACTCTTAAATCTCTTTTCCCTTCCTTATTCACAGTTTTGTTTCCATTTGTCATAGTTTGGGGTTTTGCAAGAGGAACAATACAATATGGAACATTTATTTTATAATGACTCACCAAAAGAACTGGAGAGCACAGGAAATTTGTTTACACACTAAAGATCAAAGACTCCAGCTGAGGGCTTGGATTGAAAGCCCTTTTCTACATTGAAAAACTATAGTACTATGAAAAAAAATTAAAGAGGAAAATTTTCAGAAAATGAAAAGATACCCCTTTCTTGTGGTTAGGAGGAACTAACAGTAAAAATTTCTATACTCTCCAATTTATTACACAGATTTAATACAATCCTAATCAAAATACCATTAGCATACCTCACAGAACTAGTAAAAAACATTTCTAAAATTCATTTGGAGCAAGAAGAGATCTAGAATAACAAAAATGTCTAGGCAATAAAGACAAAGCATGGAACATAACAATCCCTTACTTGAAGTTGTACTACAGAGCTACTGTGATAAAAAACAGTACAGTACTTGAAAAACTATATATATAATAAAACAGACCTGAGGATTAATGGAACAGATTAATGGATGGTAATGGCCTGCATGAGTGCAGCTGAAGACCTAGAGCTCATAACAATGCCTTGCACAAGTCTAACTGGAATCCATGACAATATCTCATGCCTGTGTGTTTCACAAATGTATGCTGGCAAGGCTCAAAGGTCAGTGGTTGAGGCTAGAAAGTCTGTGTCAGCAGGATGAAGTATCTGCTAACAGGCTGAAAATCTGAACTGGAATCACGAATCAATGCTCAAGGTAAGAACCAGAGCTCCCCCTAAAAGTACCATAACCATACTTAGTAATAGTGAGGTCCCGAGATCCTCTGATGATGAGGAAAGCTGAGTTCCCATCAGGAAAGCCAACGTGACAAGTTTCTCCAGGAGACCGAGCAATGTACCATCTTCCCTTCTGGAGCTAGGAAGCTATGCTCAAATTGAGGACCAGAGCCCCCCCTAAAGTGAACTGCAGTCATTCTTAGAGATGAAGTCCTAAGCTCCTCCTCTGATGAAAACAGTCAAGTTTATCAAGAAATCCAGCATGACAAGCTGTTAGCAGCAATCCTCAAGTGAACCCCCACACCCAAATTGACCACCAGTTGGCAAACCACCACAGTGGAAGGCAGATCCCTTCCGCCTCATTCTCCTTTCCCTCTTTGAACAATTACTTCCTATTTCCCAATATGTTTTATACATTTTGGTTCTTATTTACACTTTCAATTTCTCACCCTAGGAAGACAATATGATACCTTCACATGTGTCCAATTTATTTCACTTAAGAGTATGGCCTCAAAGTCCCTCCACTTAGCTATGAATGTCTCAAGTTTATCCTCCTTAGGATTGAGTAATACTCCACTGTATAAAAGTCCCACATCTTTTCTTATCCATTCATCAGTTAATGGGCATTTGGGCTGTTTCTAAGATTTAAGTATTACAAATTGTGCTATAAGCATGGGTGTGTACATATCACTGTGGTATGAAACTTGATTCTTTTGGGACAACACCAAGAAGGAGACTATCCGGGTGAAATGGAAACTCTAGTCCTAGTTTTTTAGGAATCTCTACTCTGTTTTCCGCAGTAGTTGTGTCAGTTTACACTCCCATTAACAGTGGAGAAGTGAACCTTTTCTCCACAGCCCTGCCAGCATTTGTTAGTGGGTAATTTGTCAATAGTAGCCATTCTTTCTGAGGTGAGATGTTATTGTGATTTGTGTCTAGTTGTGCCCCCCACGCCTCATGCAGTCATTGGGGCAGACTTCTTGAGTTTGTGATTAATTCATGATCCATTGATGGAATTATGGGTATGAATGTTACACTGGCCCTGGTTCAGATAGCCTGAATGTAATGTAAGGAAGGGAGAGAAGCTTACTAGCTGCAGCAGCTGCTGCTCCTCTGTGTTTGGGCTTGCTTTTTTGCTGTTTTCTGCCTCCATGAACTTCTGCCCTCTTCCATGTGCCACTCTGCCTTAGAGCCAGCTGAGTATGGAGTGATAGCTCCACTAACTGTGAGCTAAATAACCATTTCTTTCCTTTATTTTGGGCATTGGATATTTGTCTCAGCAATGAGGAAAAAAGTGACCACCAAGACAGATGACATCTCAGTGTTGTTTTAATTTGCATCTCTTTAATGATCAATGATGTTGAACATTTTTTTCATGTATTTATTTGCCATTTGTACTGAGAAGTGTCTTTTCATTTTAGCTGCCCATGTTTGGTTTGAGTGGTTTTTTTTTTTTTTTTTTTTTTTTATAGGGGTTTTTTTTTTTTTTTTTTTTTTTTTTTTTTTTTTTTTTTTTTTTTTTTATTTTTTTATTTATTTTTGGTGGAGCCGGGGATTGAACTCAGGCCCTTGCACTTGCCAAGGAAGCGCTTATTCCACTGAGCCATCTCCCTGCCCCCCCCCCTTTTTTTTTTTAATAAAATGAGATCCCAGTTGTTGATTCTGTCTAGTATTTCCCATGCAGTTGAGGTTTCATTCATGAGGTTTTTGTATACACCTGTGTCTTGAAGAATTCTATCTATTTTCTTTTCCAGCAGATTAAGTGTTTCTGTTTTAATATTTGCATTTTATTTATTTATTTTTTAATGTATTTGGTACAAGGTCTCACTATGTAGCTTGAATCTGTTGTGATCCTCCTGTTTTCAGCCTACCCAGCACAGGGATTGCAGGCATTCGTCACCATGCTTGTTCTCAGCGGCTGGCTCAGAGTACCCTGGGGCAGGGCAGTATGCCAGATTTCAAACCCCAGTCTAAGCAGGCCCTTAGTCTGCTGAGTTATCTCACCAGCCCAATATTTACATCTTTGATTAATTTTGATTTTAGTTTAGTGCACAGTGATTGACATGATCTAGTTTTAGTTTTCAGCATGTGGAAAGCCATTTTTCTATGTCCATTTATTAAAGATGCTATCTTTTTTCCAGTGAATGTGTTTGGCTCCTTTGTGAAAGATAAGGTGTCTAAGTGTGTTTGAAATTGTTTTTGCCACTTCTAATCTGTTCCATTACTCCTCAGGTCTTTTTTATTATATATATATATATATATATATATATATATATATATATATATATATATATATATATATATATAATTTCTAGTACCATACTGTTTTTATCACAGTAATTCTGTAGTATAACTACAAGAAAAGGATTGTGATGTCCCCTGCTTTGCCTTTGTTGCCTGGACATTTTTGTTATTTTAGATCTCTTCTGGTTCCAAATGAATTTTTGAAATGTTTTTTCTAGTTCTGTGAGGTATGCTAATGGTATTTTGATTGGGATTGCACTAAATCTGTATAACCATTTGGAGAGTATGGCAATTTTTACTGTTAATTCCTCCTACCCACAAGAAAAGGATATCTTTCCATTTTCTGATATCCTCTTTAATCTTTTTCATGGTACTGGAGTTTTTCCAATGTAGAGAACTTTTATTTTCTCCATTTTATTAATTCCTAAGTACTTCATTTTTTCAATGCTTTTGTGAAAGGTATGCTTTCCCCAATTTGTCTCTCAGTACATTTGTTATTTATGTACGGGAATGATGTTGATTACTGAGTGTTGGTTTGTATCTAACTATGCTACTGAATGTGGTTATTGCATCTAGAAGTCTTTTGGTGGAATTCTTGTGGTATTCTATGTAAAGTATCATGTAATATGCAAATAATAATAATTTGACTTCTTTCTTTCCTGTCTTTATTCCTTTTATTTCTTTCTCTTGTCTAACTGCTCTAGCTAATCTTTACAGAATGATATTGAACAAGAATGGTGATAGTGGACTTCTTTGTCTTATTCCTTATTTGAGAGAGAAAGTTTTCCATTTTTTTTTTTTTTTGGAAATAAATTCTTTATTAACTGACCAAATCATAAAAAACACCATGGTAGATACCTCAGTTCATCCTTCTAATAAGCCTACTGATCTGATCTTCCCTATTTCCAGCATCTCCACCTTCCACAAAATGGGTGGGCTTTTTCTTCATTCCACCTCGTGGAGATGATAACTTGAATGGCCACAGGAAGTTATTTGCCTCTTTGAAGCATTTTCCAACAGTATAGATCTCATGAATCAGATCCTCCATGCAGATGATTCCATATTTACCAAGAGATTGAGTAATAAATGAATTATCTGTCTGGGAAATTTGCTTCTTATTGATTTGGTCATAGCCATACTTGTAAATTAGTTCATTCACTGACTTCAGGTTTGGGTACCCCCATGCAGTATATGGTTCCACAATTCTCAGCATGTTAATTGAAGCCTTGTTGACTGTAACGAAGGTACCATTGGAGATTTGGAGAAGGCGAAGAAGCTACAACACCTTGCGGACCTTTGGGCTCATGCCATTGATACCCTGGATCCAGATGACAAATGCCAGTTTGGGCTCTGTAGGGACATAGAAGTTGTCAGCTTTTCTCACCATTGTAGCCATTCAGATCTCAGTTCTGTACATCTGTCTGTACTTTTTATGATAGTGCCTGGCCTTTTCATAGGTGAGCTTCCTCCTCACTTTGTGAAACATTTTCTGGGCAAACTTTCTCAGGTGCTTTATCTTCAACTCTGAAATTTCTTCGCTTTTTCTTAAGGGTTTCTTGCATCAGGAACCTTCTTTTTCTTTTCTTCTCTACCCTCCTTGATTCCAGTCAAAAAAGAGGAAGTCTAAGAAAACTTTTCACTTTTGACCACTTATTATGATTTTGGCTGTTGGTTTGTCATAGATGGCTTTTATTAGATTGAGATAAAGACCGTCTATTCCAATTTTCTGTACTATTTTTTTTTTTTATCATGAATTGATGTTGGACTTTGTCAAATTCTTTTTCTGTATCTATTGATATGATCAGATGACTTTTGTTCTTTGTCTGTTAATATGACACATTATATTTATTCATTAGCATATATGGATCCATCCCTGAATCCCTGGGATGGATCCTACTACGTGTGGTATATAATCTTCATGATTTGCTGCATTCTGTTTTCTAGTATCTTGTTGAGAATTTTTGGATCTATGTTCATTAGGGAAATTGGCCTGTAGTTGTTTTTTGGTTTTCATCTCTGGTTTTGGTATCAGGGTAGTACTTGTTTTCAGGAAGAGTATTATTTTTCTTTCAATATCATTAATTAGTTTTACAAATAATGGCTTTAGATTTTCTCTAAATTTCTTGTGAAATTCAGCAGTGAATCAGTCAGAACCTGGGTTTTTTTTGTTGGCGCGTTTTTTTTTTTTTTAAATTTGGTACAGGGTCCCACTATGCAGCTCAGACTCATAAATATCCTCCTGTTTTCAGCCTCCCCAGCACCAAGATTTTGGGCATGCACCACCACATCCAGTCTTGGTGGCTGGCTCAGATTGCCTGGGGCTGGGGCTGGCATGGCATATGGTTCTGGGGATTGAAACCTTGTCCCTGAGCTTGTCTCAGCAGGTATTTAATCCACCAAGCTATCTCAATGGCCCTTGTTGGTAAGTTTTTAATTACATTTTCAATTTCACTGACTGATATTGGGTTATTTAGAATTTTTACATCTTCTTGATTCAACTTTGAGAATTTATATGTATCTGGGAATCTGTTCATTTCTTATGTGTTTTCTATCTGATTAGAATGAAGGTTCTCGAAGTAGGTACTGATGATCTTCTGGATTTTTGTAGAATCTATTGTGATTTTACTGTTTTCATTTCTATTCATCAATTTGAGTCTTTTATTTCATCTTTTGATAAGGTTGGCTAAGGGTTTGTCAATTTTATTTATCTTTCGAAGAGCCAAGTCAATGCATTTGTTTTTTATATTGTTGTCTTAATCTCAGTTGTATTTCTACTGTGATCTTCATAATTTGTTCCCTTGTATGAGCTTTGTGCTTTTCTTGCTCTTCTTTTCCTAGAAGTTTGAGGTTCAACATTGGGTTGTTTGTTTGAGCTTATTCTATTTTCATGTGTGAACTCACTACTATTAATTTTTCTTTTAAGACTGCTTTCATTTCTTTCCATAACTTCTGGTATGTTGTACTGGCATTATCATTTAATTGTAGATATTCTTCAATTTCATCTGTGACTCATTTCTTGTCCAGTAGGGTATTATATCATTTCCCTATGTTAATGGAGTAGATTTTTTAATAGATTAAGAAACTGCAGTTCAGTCAGAGACATAACAGCTCTTCAACATACCTTCCAACAATTGTCTAAACCCTGTTCCAGGGAATTAGCATCTCCCATATTCTTCATAAAGACCTGGTCCTGGTGGTTAGAAGTTTAAGAAATATTTTAACAGGAGGTAAAATTGAAGATTTTCTGCTCAGTCATTATGGTGCCAGGACATTAATTTAACAGAGCACTCCTGTGCTTCTCACTCTGGCATTTACAGTACATGTATGACATTGAAAATTATTTTTTATTGTAGTAAAAGAGAATAAAATTCACCATTTAAACAATTTTATTTACTTACTATTTTTATTTTTTGTCTTTTTGAGGTAGGGTCTTGCTATGTTATTCTGGCTGGGCTTGAACTCTATGTAGTCCAGGCTGGAACTCATGGCATCCTCTTGCTTCAGCTTCTCAAGTGCTATGATTTCAAGCATGTATCACCATCCTGGTCATTGAAAACATATAAAACCATACACTTTAGTATTATTAAACATATTCACAATGTTATAATTATCACCATGATCTATTTTAATTTTTTTTTTTTTTTTTGTGGCTGGCTCACTTTGCCCTGGGGGTGGGGTTGGCACGGCACGTGGTGCCAGGGATTGAACTGCACTCTCTGTATTGCCTGAGCTTGCCTGAGCAGGTGCTCTTGCCGGCCCTATTTTAATGTTTTTAACAGAGCTTTTTAATGTTTCTAGCAAAGCTTTGTATCCATTAAATTCTAATTTTCCACTCAACTGTTACTTCTATGTTTTTATGAATTTCTCTATACAGTACTAGTTGCCTCATCTAAATGGGTTCTGACAGTATTGGTCTTTTGAGGTCTCCAGATTCATTTACATAATACTGTTTCAGAACTTGGCTCCTTTATAAGGCTGAATAATATTTCTTTGAATGTATATGCCACATTACATCCATTCATCTATTGGTGAAATTAGGTTGTGGCTCAGTCAGCTAGGGTTCAATCCCTGGAGTGCCATGCCAGCCCCACCTCCGGGGTGCGCTGAGACAGTGATTGAGACTGGACGTGGCAGTGCCTGCCTGTAATCCCAACTCGGGAGGCTGAACACTGTTGGATCACTATGAGTCTAATCTACGTAGTGAGACCCTGTAGACCCTGTACTAAATATAAAAAACAAAACAAAACAATCTGGATGGAAATTTCAGGTTTAACACACCTATCTAAATTTCCTCCCTCACCCTTGGCAAGCACAAGGGTCTGAGTTCAATACCCGGTTCCACCAAAACAAAAAAAATTTACTCCCTCCCATCACCTCACTAGTTGTTGTGAGTACTACTCCAATGAACATTACTGTACAAATATCTGTTTGAGTCCCCACTTTCAATTTCTGTGAGCATGTACCTAAGACTGGAAGTGCTGGATCATGTAGCAACCCTATATGAAGCTTTCAGAGTAACTGGAACAGTTATTCACCATGGCTGTATCATTTTGCATCCCCACCATAATATAGAAGGGGTTCATTTTCTCCATAGCCTTACCATCCCTTACTTTGTTTGTGTTTTGCTTTTTTTTAACCAGCCATCCCAATGGGTATGAAATAGTATATCATGGTTTTGGTTCATATTTTCCAAATGCCTACTGACCTTGAACATCTTTTCCTGCACTTACTGGATATTTGCATGCTTTTGTTTTGGAGAAATGTTTACTCTAATTGTTCGCCCATTTTTTTCATTCAGTTGTTTTTCCCCCTTAGGTTGTAGTCTTGATATAACATTGCTAAACTATTTAAATAATTAGTTAATTTTTGTGGTGATTAGGATTGAACTCAGACTCTTTTCATGCTAAGCAAGCATTCTGCTACTGATATATAACCCTAATGCTGAAGCATATTAAAAATAAATTTATTTTTAAAACTGGATGGAAGGGCTGGCTAAATAGCTTAGTGGATTAAAGTGCCTGCTTAAGCAGACACAGCAGTTGGGGTTCAATCCCTGGAGTGCTGTGCCAGCCCCCAGCCCCGAGGTGCACTGGAACAGTGATTGAGACTGGGTGTGGTGGTGTCTGCCTGTAATCCCAGCCCTTGGGAGACTGAGCACAGGTGGATCACTATGAGTCTAATCTATGTAGTGAGACCCTGTAGACCTTGTACTAAATACAACAAAACAAAACAAAACAACCTGGATAGAAATTTCAGCTTTAACATGCCTATCTAAATTTTCTCCCTCCTACCACCTCACTAGATCTATAATAAAAGGTTTTTAAAAATCTCACAGATTTGGGCCAGCAATATAGCTTACTAAGCGCTTGGTTAGATAAGCACAGGGGCTAGGGTACCATCCTTGGCATGTATGCAGTGCCAGCCCCACCCCTGCGTGTGCTGAGCTGGTGATGGAGTCTGGGCATGGTGGCACACACCTGTAATTCCAGTACTAGGAAGGAGGGTCACTACCAGTTTGAGTTGTGTAGTGAGACCCTGCACCCCCCAAAAACAACAACAACAACAAAAATACATAGACTTAACAAGGTCAAGAAAACCAGGGAGAAGGAAAACAGCAGTCATATTTTAGCAGCAAAATGAGGTAGGTAAATCAGCAAAACTGAGTTACTTAGTGAGACTCTGAGCAGAGACTAGAGAGAGTTGATTAGAGTATTGAGTACAAAGGGGATAATTGGCAATACCATGATGGATTGGCAGAGGAGGAATGGATGGGAGCTGCATGAAAAGCTGGCTGTTCCAGCCTACTTCAATAAGAGCTTGGGTAGGATTATTTGTGGGATTAAAGGGTGAGTCTGCAGAAGGAACATTTTTATTGATGAATTTTCAGTGATAATGATGTGTGGCTGAGATTGACTAAGAAGACAATAAAGATGTATGTTCTGTGAAAGATTACACCGAAGCGGGTGCTTCTTGTTCCAGTATCTTATCAAGCACTTTCTGGTCCTCACACACTGTCCCAAATAAGTTGTCATGGTTCATCTTGGTTGTCAACTTGACTGGGTTGAGAAACGCCTGGGAAATTAGTACAGCTCATTTCTGGGTGTGTCAGTGAGGGTGTTTTCAGAGATGATTGGCATGTGAAACAGCAAACTGATGTTTGCTGAGGTTGAAGACCAACCCTCAGCATGGGTGGCACCAACCAATAATGGCCAGCTAGAACAAAAGCAGGAGGAAGAAGCCTGCTAACAGAGGTTTTCTGGCTCTTTCTCTTTCCAGCTACTTTTAAGCTGCTTTGAGATGAGCTTTCCTCCACTGTAACCTTCTGCCATGGTTCTGCCATAAAATAAGTGGAGCAACTGGGCATGAACTGAAATCTGCAAAAATGAGCCAAAATAAATGTTTCCTCATCACTTTTTTTTTTTACAGCTATTTTCTCCAAAGCTGGCATATAAATGAGCTGCTCTTATTTTTCTATATATGTTCCTGAGCGTGAGCTATGTCCCAGGAGGATGTGTGAGAGGCTGGCAATAGTGGTTGAGTCTGGATAGCATGAGTTCATGACTTGGTCTTGACATAGGGGAGGTCTTCTTCAGTCTTATCTTGAGGTGTATTTGATGGTTCATCAGTACTTTTGTAGGATGTACTCTTGGTAAGGCTGTTCACTTGTTAATCTTTTGTTGCACTTTGTACTGTGTGTACCTGGTTTTTGTCAGAAACTGAAAAAAAGCTTCTCTTCTGCCCTAACATAATGCATCAAACAAAATCAGATATCAGAATTTTTATTTATTAAATTGTCCAAGGTAAGTTTTCCATAAATATTTTTTGAATAAATGAATAAAATAAACAAATGAAATATATCCATTACTCCTGTTTTTCTCAGAGGTAACTATGGAGATAAGATGGTCTATAGTTTAAAAGTCTTCTATATATACATACAGGAATACATACATTTTTAAAACAATCACTTATAATATATTCTATTTTGTAATTTACCTTTTCCACTTTTATTTTGGGCACATGGCTGATTGAAAATATATAGAGCCATCACATTTTTTGATGGTGCCACAGAATTTCATTGACTATATGTGCTGCATTAATTAGTAGATTTTTGCTATTATAAAGAATGTTGAAGTGAATATATATTTGTGTATATATATTTCCAAAGTGAGTGTAAACATTACTGAAGAATAGGATGTTATAATTTGGCTGGTCAAATAATATACCAGTTTTAAATGTTGGTATTTATTTATTTTTTTGTATTTTAGGGAAGGGTCTACAGGGTGTTCAGGATCCCACTACTAGGTCAGGCCCATAGTGATCGGCCTGTTTACAGCCTTCCAAGAGCTAGGATTAGAGGCGCACACCACCACACCCAGTCTCAATCGCTATCTCAGAGCTGGGGGTGTGTAGCAGCACAGCAGGCCTGGGGATTAAATCACCAGCCAGCCCCTCTTCGCCTGCTTGCAGAATCTTTAATCCTCTTTAATCCACTAAGATATTTGACCAGCCCTAAAATGTTACTTTTTAAAACTGATATATTAGTGTTTATTTTGATGAAAAATATCATTAAAACTAAATGAAATTTTTCTATTTTTAATTTTTCTAGTAGTTTCTCTTTTGTGTCAGAATAAATGTTGAATTTTATCAAAATGTTCAAATATTTATCTTTTTTGAAATTCATTAAGATGATTATATGCTATTTTTTTAATGCAAAGGGATTTTATTGATAGGTTTCTTAATCTTTCATTAACCTTGTAGCTTTGTCATATATTCTACTGTATATGATATATTACTATTTTAATGATCTCTTATATTCATTTTATTTAGATTTAATTTTTATTTTTATATGACAAAATACTTTTCTATGTTGCTTTTGTCAAGCTTTATTAGCAAGGTTATTTTGCCCTCTTTTTTTTGTTTTCTGTAACAAGTAAGTTAGGAACTA
>PVKA01018104.1:26650-44555 GCA_004027165.1 Ctenomys sociabilis | reverse complement strand
TGCAGCTATTTTGTTTTTGAACTTATAAATTTCTCTGAAATGTACAAGCTGAAAATTCAGTGAAAAGAAATTTTCAAGATCTATAGTCAAACCCAAAGGTGATATATTAAATGTTATTTATTATCTTCTGTAATATTAACTACAATAAAAATAGTTCAATTTACTATTGAGCCTATTTACATTTAATTAATATAATATCAAATTGTATAATTTCCCATAGATTTCAATATTTTAAGAAGAATGTAGAATCTAATCTAATGTATTTAGAAAAAAAATAGACTTTGAAGATTTATTAAAAGCTACAAAATATATTTGATTATTTTGTACATATTTTATCATTCAGTAACTCATCGTTTAAATACAGTAATAAAATATGTGGTTCATGTGAATAAAAGAAATTTGACTGATTTTTAAATATTCTAAGCATTTCCAGAATTTCAGCTATTAATTCTCTCTGTGTCTCTTCTTGTCTTCACTCATTTCATCCTTTTGTCTAAGATTAGCACAGAAAACAAGGAGACCTTAGGTTCCACTACCAGAAGTCATGTTGAAAGAGCTGCTAGGACTGAAAACCACTGTTCCCTGCTTATGCTACTGTGACCTGTGCAGTGGACAGTGTAGTGAGTTTTGTGCTACCTTAGTACTGCTTGGCAAATATGGGTGTCCTGGTTCCTACCAAGCCTTCTGTCGTGCGTGTGGGTACAGATGTGGATGTTGGTGAGGGTATGGTTGCTGTCTGCAGTAGGTGGCTGAATGTGAAGATTATTGATTAAAACTTGAGTCCCTTTCCAAGCACATCAACTACAAAGAGCAGGCTTTCATTTGCCCCAGTATTAACTGAATCCATTGACAATTCTGGTCTCTGGCTTCTCCTAAACATAGTCCAGGACATATTAAGCAAACCGAAATTTAGGAAGCTTGGCCGGCGAGATAGCTCAGCAATCTAAAGCACCTGCTCAGGCAAGCCTAGGAAGGGTCAGCGGGCTGTGGCACCACGTGCCCCACCAGCCCCACCCTCAGGGCAGACTGAGCTGGCCAAAATAATAATAGTAACAAACAAAAAAACTAGGAAGCTTATATGATATGTAAGGCTTTTAGTTGGGCCAATTGAAGAAAAAAGGAAAAGCATATTTTCTCTATCATTAGAAGCTATAAATATATTTTACATTATTACTAGATGCAGCATTAATTGTATCAGAATATTTGAGCGCGGAGAAACCTTAACACTAATAAACAGCTTTTTAGGTAAGACACAGTCTCAGAACTATAAAGTGGGTTGTCTAAAAAAATAATTACCCCTTTCATGGTAGTTTCTTTTTTCATTATTATTAATGTGATGTCATATTTTCTGTAATTTTTTTTCTTGAGATAATTGTAATTTTCAAATACTTTCCAATTTAATTTTATGGTGGAGACTATAATGGAGAGGAAAGTACTAGATAATTTTATTATATTATCCCAACCAAATCTCTTAACACGAATTTTCTTCAAATAAATATGTCAGTTACTATTTTTAAATAACTGTCATGAGGGTAAAAAAAGAAGATACTAAGTAGAAAACATAAATCTCTTTGTAATTTTAGAAGTACTTTGAATTATAATGAGATCAAATTATGTAGCATCTAATATAGAGTGAAGAGAAGGGTGCTTCTTGAGTTCTCATCAGAGGTATGTTCAGCAAATGAGCAAAAGGAAGAAAGACCAGAATTGCCCATCATGTATAAACGGCATTAAAATGGTACCATATCTGAGAAAGCTCATAAAATTTTTAGTACAAAGGGGCACTCTGCTAGAAAAGTAACTGGAAGGTCAAAGAAAATACAATTTCCAAAAGGCTCAAGACATTTCTTCTATTTTTACCTTCATTTGTAATATTCATTGTTTTGTCACCCTTTTCCTCAGCATTCTTTATTTCTGCCTTGGAGTATTCTTCCTTTGCTTCTCTGTTCTTTTCTTCTGCTTTCTTTCATTCAAGCTAGGGTCCAGTCTTCCTGAATATATATTTGATGATTCTTATTTAAAAAGACAAAATATCTAAATTTAAGAAGCTATTCCTGAAGAAATTAAGTGCCTTTTGCTTTCTAGTTCATGGTCAACTCAAAGTAAAGAGCTCTCTTAAATCTCTTTTTAATCGTATAAGTGTCCTGATGAAATTGTCTCACCATAGAAAACCATTATGTTAGACACAAATTAAGCCATGCACAAGGCATTACAATGGTATTTAAAGTGAAATATTTATGAAGTGATTTAAATACTAATGACACAACATCCCTAAAGGAGTCACAAAATTAAAGGATAAGAACATTCCACACCCGCATCCAAGCCCCTGAATCTATTGCATGTAGCAAATATTGAATCTCATAACTCAATTCTGAAAAGATGGCCAGAAAACAGAAAAAAGGGCTTTTGGGAATGAAGAATTGCATATGAAGGACACAGTCTCTCTTTTATCCTTGAATATTAGTGCCACATCCAGCTTTATATGGTTTTTCAAGAAATCCATTAACCAATAATGACAAGTACCTCAGACTCAAACTTTAGCTTCACGTCAAAGAGAATTTTTTTTTTTTTTTTTTTTTTTTTTTTGCTATAGATAACTTGGAACATTTTCTGAATCTTGTCACCATTTTCAGTTCTGCCCTGGCTTTTTATTGAAACTTTATTCCTTCATGGTTGCATATGGGTAAGGCATTTGTGAGCATCGCACACAGCAGCTAACACGTCCAGCAAATGCGAACACACTCTTGTGTTCTGCTTCTATTTAAGTGAAAGCCTTTCCTAGTGTTCTACAGCTGAACTCTCCCAGTGGATTAGTTTGGGACACAGCACAAATGGCTTGACTGTAACGATTGCCCCTGGGAGAGTGCACACGGATTTAAAGATGGTGATTACCCAAGTGGGACAGGGCTATTGTCAGCAAAGAAGGACTGGAAAGGCTATTCATTAATAAATTAAAGCTTTTTAGCTATTTGACAGAATTTCAAAATAAAAACATGCATTGATAAGATTGAGACAGAGGAAGGGGGAGAGAGAATAAAATGGAAAGAGAAGGGAAGAGGAGAAACAAAAAGAGGTGAAGAAAGAAAGGAAAAGTGAATAAAATGGAGGAGAAAGCAGAGGATAGAAGGCAACTAATCAAAAAGGAACTTTCACGTTTGATGAAGACATTGTCACGCAGTGGACAAAACAGGACAGATCTGGAATCTGGAAATCACGGCAGCCTAAAGCTTCTTCTAATTGTTACCTTTGTTTCTTAATAGAGTTTTAGTCTTATGTGTTTCTTTACAGTCTTTATAATCATTTTGCATATTTTAAGCAACTAAAAACTTTCTTTCTTCTCGTTATTGGGCCACTGATTCTCCTCTGTTTCACATTTTTTCAATGCAGATCAGTAGCTAAGTGGATAAATTACAATTATGTTAACTTACAGTTGAAGACTTTCAAAATCTGATCTCAAATTATTTTCTAACTTCAGATCCCATTACTTTTCATCACTGTAAATGACTGAATGGAAATTATATACATAACAATTGGCATTCTTTGAAAGTGTAAAAATTATTCATATTATTCAATTATCTGCTTTCTTTCCTTTTTGGGGGAGGTACTTGGAATCTAACTCACAACCTTGAGCTTGTCAGGCAGATGCTGTGCCACTGAGCTGCATCCCTGTGAATTTCAATGTTTTTAATTAAAAATGAATTTATGGCAGTGGTGAGTGATCACTTCAGAAATTCCTTATGTCAATATTGGGAATTTCAAGTCACTCAGATAAAATGATAAGAAAATATATTTTCTTAAATTTTAGATATACGGAAATATGGTTAATGTTATGTTCAGTACATATTTGATGTGGTTTGGAGATTGTGTTCTCTGTATTTTAAATAGAGGAAGTACTAATCTTCAGGGTGGTAATTTGGGGATATTGGGAATTCTTAGGAGATGAGGGCTAATGGGGAGTTTTCAGGTCAGCTTGGGGGATACCTGGGAAAGGATTCGTAATTTATTTTATGTGTGATGTTCAGTTCTCATAAAGGATTTTCTAAAAAGCCAGAGTCTGGCCAATCAAGTCTCTCTGGCTTCACATATGGTCATGTAATCAATTTGTTTCCAGATGTACCCCTACTATTGCAATTTGCCAAGATTTTACACAGTGACAAGGGTACTCACCAGAACAGAGCAGATGTGAAATCATGATGAGATGCCTTCAGATCTGCGAGCTCAATGATCTTCAATTTAGAGATAGATCTTTCAGGTATCTTGTTATACAATTCAAAATCCAACTAATCAGATAATAAGCTTTTTTTTTTAAGTCTTTCTTATTGCGATGCTGCTGAAAATCAACATTTTCTGCTTTCATTTCTTGTGTTTTAAATTCTTACACATAATCTTATTTTGTCGTGGTTTGTTGACAAAATAGCAGAAATCTTCTGCTCTTCATATATGCCTACAAATATAATCTTCAAACAGCTGCAAAATACCCATAATTATCTTGGTCAGTTCCAGTATGGAAAAGTCGGGCCACGAACATTTAATGCTTAGACTAAAAAAAGAGCCTGCATAATGAAATGTAAAATAGAGATGCTCCCTTAAACCCCTGAACATACACTCTCTTTCCTTGCATAGAAAGGAATTAGTGCAAACAGCTGAGTATTTGTGGCAGCTGTAGAACAACTGTTGTTCAAACTAAGCCACAAATTTCCAACCACAAATTTCCATTTAAATATAGCTGCAAGAACTGACATCTGAGCATATGGACAAAAGACCAAATAATCTATATCAAAGCCCTGATAAATCCAACTATTACCAGATGTTATAATGAAAATGTTTCATTAAACTTCTTAGAAAAGAATGTGATGTGTTACTTAATTGTTAAGATGTTTATTTCTTTATACTTAGCAATACCAAGTTTTCTCAGTTACTGTTCTGTTGTTGCTGGGACAGATACCCAACACTCAAAATGAGGGAAGGAAAAGTTTATTTAGTTCACAGTTACTGGAGGTTTCAGTCCATGCTCAGCTGGCTCCACGGCAGAGGGACACGTAGCATAGGGCAGCTTTTCATGGCAGCAGCAAAGGGTGAGAGCACACAAGGAATTGGGAGTATTAGCAGCAACAGTGGCTACAAAGAGCAAGTCTGTCCCCTTTAAGTTACATTCAGGCCGTCTGCCCAAACAGGTGCTGTTTACAACCATAATCCCAGCAACACTCACACCCATAATCCCAGCACTGGATCATGAATTAATCACAAACTCTAGAAGTCTAGAGTAACTGCATGAATGAGGCTTTGTAGGGACAACTGGACATAAACCATAACATAAGTCAAATTTTCTGGAATTCTGTTCTTTAGAATAGTTCGGTTTTATATCAAAGAAACTGATAAATCTTAAATGTGATTTATAATTTCATAAGAAAAATAGCCAATTTAAAGGAGTCATGTTCATTGATCTCATACAGTACAGAAAACTCTTCTAGGGAATCGTAATACAGAATGCTATAAAGAATTCAAGTAAGAAATGGTGTGAAATGAACAAAAGTATGGCATCTCCTTTTAGTGGATAAAGTTGAAAGTTCCACAGCATCCTTTCATGTATCTTCACTGTGTTGTGTTCTCTGCAGTACACTACCTGTGCACAGGGATAAAGAAAGAAAAAAGGCAGAAATTTGGTCCTTAGAAGATTACAATTTTGCTAAGATATATCCTTCGTTCAACAATATATTTCCCTACATTTAACAATAAAATTAAGCATAGCCAAGGATCTGCTAGCATATGACAGAGATCACACATGTATATGAATATGACCAATAAGTGGCTCAATCAAATTTAGAGTATAAGGGAAATAACCATTCACACAGCAAAAATAGCATGAAAATGATAGACAGGAATAAATAAGAATTTTCAGATTTTTTTGAGTTAGACATTCTCATCCTCATTTTTATTTGTTCTTCTCCTTGCTCACTTACTTTCCAGATATTTGAGTTTATGCCTCAAGATGATGTGGAGAAATTTGAAATACAATGAAGTGCACTGGATTAAAGAGATAGCTCAGCCATCTAAGCACCTTCCTGGCAAGTGCAAGGACCCAGGTTTGACCCCTGGAACCTGTGCCATGTCATCATAGGAACACTGTGGGCTGCAAACGAAACAGGGTGTAGTGGTGCACGCCTGCAATCCCAGTGCTGGGAAAGATCAGATAGGAAGATTACTACAGTCTGAGCTGCATAGCAAGACCCTCTACCGAATAGATAAGTACATAAATAAATGATTAAAATATTAATAAATGAAATGTATTTAATTAATCAGTCTTCTAAGTAGTACATGCTGCATAGATCCTGCTGCAAAATTTGGTAAAAGTGGCTCGTCCAGTGCAGAATCAAGCTGAGCACTGAAATTCACCACTGTTGTTCATAACAATTGTACAGTGAATTACTCCAAGTAGTCAGGATGCCAGAGTGCCGAGAGGGTAAGCTACTTGCCAAGAGCTTTGAGGCCACATTACAATGCCAGCTGTCCATCATTCTCTTCTATGTCGTTTCTCGCAGACACATGACACAGGTGTCTTATAATACCCCATCTCAGAAAGTTATAGACATCTGTAATATTAGATGTTGCTTTGCTATCTTAGCCCCTTTTTCACTGGGACAAAATACATGACACCCAGAACTTACACATGAAGAGTCGTATTTGGTCCCATTTTCAGAACGTGTCCATCTCTCTCCATGACAGGAATGGCATGTTGGAGGACACAATGGGGCAAAGCTGCTTGTGTTGTGAGTGCCAGGAATCAGAGAAAGAAGGGAGGGTGAAAAATGGGAAACACAGCCTTTCAGCTCACACCCAAGGGACCCATCGCCAACCAGTCTGGGCCATCCCAAAACACACTTAATTGATGAATAAATTGGTGATGAATGCATTGATCAGTATAATGCCCCTATGATCCAGTCCTTTTGGCAGCTTTGCCTGTGTGTTTATGAGAGTTTTAGGGGATAACCATAAAACTCCCTGAAGGTTTTATGTGCATTTATATACAAAATGCAGTCAATCTCTGGGAGTTGCCAAAGCTTTAACAATTCTACCAGTGCTGAAAGTCCAAATCCAAAATCTCTTCTGAAGCTCAAGAAAAACTCTTAGCTGTGAGTCCCTGTAAAAGAAGTTAAGCACACTGTCATACAATGGTTATGTGTTGTATATTCACATTCCAAAATGGAGAAACATGAAGATTTAAAGTGATCAGAACAAGGGAAGATCAAAACTCAGGAAAGCGAACATCCTCCATAACTTCATGTCCAAAGCTCAGAAACAGTCGCAGCACTATGTGAGCTTCAAATGGCTCATATGCCCCACCACTATGGCACTGCTGTTTCCATCCCCTCTGCACTTTCTCTTTCAGTGACTTTGCTTACTGCCTGTGGCTTTCCTCACTAGGCAAACCACACTACAGGTATATCAATATTCCTGCAGTATCCACCACTCTTTTGCCTTTACTGTAGTCACAGGTTTACCCACTGTCCTCTTCAGGAAATACTACCTGGGTTTCCATGCCTTTTCCAGAAATATGCAAGGAAGTTACCTCAGCCCTCTTGTGTGATGAAGTGTATAAAACAAACATCACATGGGCAGTGCCAAGTTCTGCTGCTAGCATCAGCAAAACCCAGACATCTTTAGATAATGGTGACAGAGGCAGCTCAGTTCTTGGATTGCTGACCACTCTGAACAGTGTCTTTGAAAATTAATTTCCCAGGCTTCAACAAGATGCTCTAAGGATTTCTTCAGAAAGGAAAGTCTTTCCAAAAAATTTATCTTTATGATTTTACACCCATGATCTAGCAAACACATAAGTCTACCTGATTCAGGAGATGGCCTCAAATGATTTTCTACAGTGCTGTTGAAAAACAGTTGCATTATATTAAATGTTAATTTCTTTAGTAACTATGTTCTCCATGGTTCTTGGGGGTCAGGCAATTTCTTTCTGTAAAATCTTTTCAAGTGGACTTTTCACTTATAATTCTCACTGTAAACCTGGATGAAAGTAGTAAGAAGGATTCATCCCACAACTTGGATCTTGGGCTGCATTGAAATATTCTCAGCCAAATTTATTAGTATTTTGTTCTTGATCTCAGTCACCTGAAAAGTCTCATAGCATGATAAAATGTAGACAGATTTTTGATCACAGAGTATGTTTCACATATCTTTGGTTCCAATTGACAATGGAGCTCTTGTCACAGCTAAATCCTCTTTACACAAGCCCTTCCATCTGAGATCTCTCAGCGATCTCGTCTTCTGTTCCCTGACCAAACTGTCCCACAAAATCCATTTCATAGAATTCTATGGCATCTATAACCAACATTTTCAAACCTTTCCAAACTTGACCTACAAACAAATTCCAAATTCTTCAAAAGCACCTGGTCAGTTATATTCAGTGGCAATGACTCCACTGGTGTCTTGGATACATTCTTGTCATTGAGACAAAACACCTGACACCCACAATCTAAATGAAGAGAGGTTTACGTAGGCACGTGTTGTCAGTCTGTAATCAGTTCACTCTAAGACAGGAATGTATACCAGAGGACCACAGAGGAGGAAAATGGCATGTGTCATAATGAGCGGGAAGTAAAGAAAGAAAGGATATGGGGAGGGAGCTGGGAGCTTCCAGGTCACATACCCAGAACCCTGGTGACATCCAGGCTTCACCCTCCAGCAGCATACAAGGCTAAAGAACTCAGCGAATAGAGCCACTGGTGAGTATTGCGGCCCTGTGACTCAGTTATTCAAAAACACTGCTATTGAGCAGATTAGATTTTTGTGACACATTCTACATAAGGCATAATGATAGAGAAGAGGGAGGCATGCGTGCTACAATCTTAACTAATAGACTTCACCAACAGTATTTCTATGTATCGTAAGGAAGCCTACAATTACTAAACATGGGGAGAAAATGAAAAACAAAGCAAAAATCTACAGGATTTTACATTTCATTCAGTATTAAAAGCCTTAACTTACGGTGCCGTCCTATGCAGATATTGTACGTGGAATTACTGAAATGATGCTTTAATCCAAAAGATCTAATTGTTCCACTGAGAAACTAAAATCATATTTGAAAATATTTTATTCAATTTTTAAATAAACAAATAATTGTACATATTTATGGGATGCATTGTGTTATTTTCATATATGTATGCATTATGTAATAATCATAAATGATTAATACATAATAGAAACTAAGTTTTATGAATGAAAAAAATAAATTTTATTCTAGATAAAAATCAATGCTGTACTCAACTCTCAGTAGACCTCCTAATGCTAGTTAAAATTTCTCTGGTAAAGCAAATGTAGTGCAACATAAATATGTATTTACAGGATAACATATACCAAGATATTAATTAAAGGAAGCAAGTATTTTTCTTAAGGTTATGTTATAAAACACAATTTCCTAAAGAAAAAAATGTTTGCCATATATTGTGTCATGCTTCAGTGTCATGTGTGAAGGTAATAATTACATAAGGATAAAGGAAAGCCCTCAGTACAGTCTTGTTGGGAAGTTCTTAGGCTGTGTAAAATTAAAAGGTGAGATCTATAGCTAATTAGTAGTTAATATAATGAAATTGTTAAAAATTCTCAGAAAGTAGAAGAAAATGTGCAAAACAAAAGGAATGTAAGAACAAACAAATTCTGGAAAAGTAAAACAGAGTATTTGAATAATCAAATTTCAATATCCACTCCATTTTTCTTAAGAAAAAGTAGATGTTGTAATAATTTTTTACTCCAAAAGGTGAAATAAGGCTTATTTTTAGTTGATATCATATATTCTTCATGCATGGTAGTCTACATTCATTCATGTACAAAAAAATCTACATTAATTGGTGTACAATGAACTATATTTGTTCAAATACAGTCACCTGCTGAAATGCTGTTACAACACTCCAATCCATGAATTTTTTAGCCGCAATTTCTGGTGACTCCACTTGCAGCCAAATCATTCACCCTAATGTTCCACATCCAGCCGTAGAGCTCTCCTTAAATGAGTGCTTCTTGTCTTGTAGCCTGCTGATAGCTCATTGACAATGCAGCTGTCCATTGCTTTGCCTCATGAATTTTCCAAACAAGTCACAAACTTCTGCAGACTAGGTTGTCCGTGCTGATATCTCCCCATTTTGTTTTCAGTCTAGTCTTTCATTTCAGTGGGTAAATTTTCCTTGAGTGGCTTGCTTATTGCAATATCAAGAATCTAGAAAAAAGGCAGTTATACTTGTGGAATTTACTAGCTCCTCAACTCTTCTCTTGACAAGAAACTTCTTTATAACACAGTGAGTGCTGTCTGAATCCCAGACTTAAAGACCTCTTTGGCCATCATGGAAAATAAGTGACAGCATAAAACTGAAACAGTTTCTTATAACTGCTTGTGTATGTCCAGCAATTTTGGTTTCAAAAATGTAAATATCTTACACACATTCAGACATGTTTCTTTCCCGTTGTAGTTACTAGAGGTGGAGATTTCTTTCCATCCAATAGAATTTCCAAAATACAGACTACAGGTGCAATTTTTTATAATCAGTTGTGAGAGCTTAGATTGATAAAGTACCCCCTAAATAATTTTCACTTGAGATGTTTGGTCCATAAACTGAAATTTTGTTTGTAGCAATCACATTAAAGAGTTGGGACTTAGAAAAATCAGTTTCATCAACAAAGGATGTGAATAAAAGTGCGTATTTCATGACTTCAGTATCTTTCAAGTTGAACAGTATTATTATCTTCTTACAGACAGATGATATTGATGAAGGAAGCCATGCAGTGAGTACTGTGATGGTTTTAATTATCATGGGGAAGGGCTTGAATATTGGCCCAGAGCACAACTAAGGCCTTTGAACTCCTGTTGGAAATCCATTCACAACTGATGCCTTCAGCTCAGGAATTGGGTGCCGACCCCAACCACCCTTGGGCTTCTGAGCAGTTCCCTGGTCCACCTGCTGGCCGAGGTCATCATGCTCTGCCTGCTGTTTTCAGACCACGTGGACATCCTATCTGTGCAGAAAGTTGTAAATCTTTGTCCTGGAGTCCTCCACAATTCCTTTCTTGTATTTGACAGAAAAACCTCTTTGTTTTTGAACTCATTCGCATTGGGCCTCAAAACATGTTTCCCTTTGAATCTAACATCGAATCAAGTGTTAAGTGAGGACTTACAAGACAGGAGTGGCAACAGGAATGATGAGAGTAAGGAATGATAGTTCACATAAAGTGACAAAAAGTCGTAGGTACTAAAATTCAGAAAACAAAAATGAAATTCATAAAATATTCATTATTTCACACAAGGGCATTAACTACATCCTTTACAATATACAATATATTGAATTATGAAGACTCATATCAGACACATCAATGCCTGCTCACTTGCAAGGGTACTTCTTATTTGTTGGGGGGTGTCTGTCCTTAACTGCTTAGTAAGCAATAAGTTCATCTGTTTATGTAAGTACTTACCTCTCATCCAAAGGCACTCGTTTATTTATATTTTATTTTATTGTCAATCACATTATCTATTTATGTTTGATTATATGTTTATATTATCATTTTATAATTTAATATATCCATTATGGATAGGGTTTGTTTGGCTCATTCTTCTACTGGGACTTATTCTGGGGGGTAAGACTTATATGATGAACATCTTGAAAAATCATACTAAAGACTGCTTTTTGGTTAGATACTTGGAGGAATGCAGCATAAAGCAACAATAATCAGATTTTAATAGACTATGAACAAAACTATAGGGGTACAGATCAATGAAACAGAACAGTCTGGAAATAGACTCAACTTTCAAGATAAGCCTAACTTATGTTTCCATATTTGTCTTTTTAAATAAATTTAAGTTATTAAGAATAGCAAATTAAGATCATAGAATATGATAGGATATCCAAGTGGTCTGAAAAAAAAATATATATGTATGTCACCTAGGTAACTGCAAAAATAACTTCTTTTATTATTATGGAAATTTTATAGAAATAAAAGATTTACATTGTCCTATCAAAAATATTTTAAATAAACTTCCAAGTTTGACCACTTTCATATATTTTTATTGGGCTCTTTTATCTTTATCACATACTGTCAGGTACCTGAACACAACATGAATTTTTAATGATTCATGTTGTGTCAAAATCAGATCCCTCAGTGTCTATTGGTTTCATAAACTGTATCCTTTGGTTTGACATCATTTTCAGTAAAAGCGCATATTTTCAAATTTAAGGCTTCTTGCCTCTATTATAATTTTATTTTATTTTGAAGAGTAAGCACAAAAGCAAGAACAAAAATCAGAAACAAACACAGAAACAGGGTAATACACAAGAATGCATATATTACAGATTTTCAAAACAAGAATAAATGATTAACAGTGGTTGTTATATTATCTATATTTTATCATCAAATCTTGATGGGGAATAAAACACATTAAAATATGAAAAAATGCAAAGTCCTTTGTTTCAAATAGAAATCAGAAGAATTTGTGAAGTGGCCCTTCCTAGGAAACTGTGCACGTGGACAGGGATCCACAAACCATAGAGTGCAGACCCAGTGAGCTACCTGTGGGCTCCATTGATTGGTTAATTTGAAGAGTTTTCCTGGCTGCCGGTATGGAGACTTTTGCTAATTGTCCAGTTTCTGGCCCTGGGTTCATTAGGGAGATTCATATTGGCCTAGAATGTGAGAATCAGATAAAGAAAGTGTATGTCATAGATTTAATGAGTTACTCAAAAAGGAAAACTGAATACATTGTAGGTAGGACCTCGTGCATGATTTAAGACAATATTTAAAAACAAAACAAAACACAACAAAAATGTCTTACCATTTTATACTGAGATACCATTAACAGCAACACCAAGGGGAAAGCTGAAGCTTTCTCTGCCACAAAAAAAAAAAAAAAATCAACAAATTTGTAGTGAAAAAAAAATCACCAAAAATTATTAAATATTTTGGTGTAGATACCAACTTTGAGTTTAAAAACTCACAGCTTTTATTATTCATTGTAAATATTTATGAGTAATTTAGTATTCATTGATAGTTATTTCTAAGTGTTTTTTTCTCTTGTTTTGTTTTAATGATATTGTTTAATTTTTCTTCTTTCCTTTCTTATAAATTTAGAATATTTTTATAATGAAATTTCACCCCCCCTTAAATATGTCTTTAATTTATAAGGTGTTTGTCTCACATTAGAATTTTAATTTCAAATACTATGGATGTTTCTCTTATCATTTGAATTTTAATCCAATATTATCTTTATATAGCTTTCTGCTCAAGTTAACCCTGTATTCTTTTAGCATGTTCTATTATTTTCCTTCTATGCCCTTCTCCTTAACCTCTTTCCTTTCTTAAGTCTTTCTCTTTTTTTCAAAAGCATTTCTTTCTTATTTTATAGCAGTACAGGGTTCTCTTGTTCAAACTGCGTGACTCTGGAGTCAGCCAACTCTCTGGAAAGCCCTTTACCCCCATTCATAGAAGGGTACTTAAAACTAACATCTAGATGTGAGGCTTTCTACTTCTGTGAGACTGCAGTAACTCTAGATTTGATCAATGAAAAAGCCAACCCACTGGAACGCCCAGCCTCCTACCTCTGCCCCTACATTCTTCTGATCTACTTTTATTGTGTCCTTAATAATGTATGTTTGCCAGATTTTCCTACAAATACTCAAAATAATGTTGTATTTTGGGTTCTTTAAATTAGGGAAACATATCTATGTCTAATCAGCTTTAAAATATAAATCAAGAGCTTCTTTATTTTTATTGGTCAGAGGTAATGAAATGCACAGTTGGGCCACATGTTTCAAACCATTCAAACGTGTAAGACATTTTGAACAATTCCAGATTTTGAATAAAGCCTTTGTAAACATTTGCAAGAAAGTTTTCCATTAATAAGTTTATATTTAACCTTTTTAAGAGACATCTAAACGTAATATTTTTATACTATTAGACATTTGGCTACACATAGAACTTTCTCTTTCATGTAAAACTTCTTTAGGTCTCTTTTAGTTTCCAATAACTGTGAACTTTCAAAGTACGTTTCTGTCAAATTATAGCTTAAATAATATTGACAAAATATTGCATTTCATGTGGGTTTTTGTTTTATTTAATTTATTTGTTTTTTAAACATCTTTTATTTATTTGGTACAAGATCTTTCTATGCAGCTCAGACTTGGAGTTACTTTCCTCTGAGTCCCTCCGGTGCTGGGATTACAGGCATGCACCACTGTCCCTGTTTCTGGTGGTTGGCATGGCACAAGGCATGGGGTCCACAGGGAAGGTGCTATTGATTTTCAAAACTGGGTCCTTGTGCTTGCCAGGCAGGCGCTCAGACCACTGAGCTGTATCTCCAGCCCCTCATATGATTCTTATGTACTTAAATTTGTAAAATTTGTCTTGTGTGCAGTAGTCATTTTTTCTTAGAAAATGACAAATGTGTACACTTGAATAAATGTGTATTTTGCAGATGACAAAAAATTATTCTATAAGTATCAGTTAGCTGATGTTGGCAGATAATGTTCAGGTCATCTAACTTTTTAATTTTTATATATCTCATACATTTTCTGAGTATATATCTGCTTGTTTAGACAGCTGACAAAATGAAATATCATAAACTGGATGACTAACACAAGAAAAAATACATTATCTCATATTTCATTAGGCTAGATGTCTGAAATCAAAACAGTACAAGATTTGTGTCTTTCTAGAATCACAAAAGGAGAAGCCTTCTCATGTCACTCTCTGTTCTTTGTTGTTGTGCATGTGTGTGTTCTTTGATATCACTCTCATATCTGCTTCCATATTTTCTAGATCTTTCACATTTCTCTACAATTCTCTTCATCTAATTAGATCAACCCTTGCATTAAGAGGTCCTAAATAGAGGACAACTGCAATTCAATCGTTCATCTCATTATAGTTAAACCTGCAAAAGCTCTTTTTTTTTTCAAATAAAATAACATTCTAAGGTTCTAGTGGCTATGAATATTTTTCAGGAAGTGAAACTTTAATTTCAACATGGTATGGTTTTTCTAAAATTTGCAAATAAATATTCATAATAACTCCATTCATAATAACCCAAATGATAGGCAAACCAATTGTGTACAAATAGTTAATAATGGTACTGTTCTGTCCATATAAAGACATAGCACTCAGTTACAAACTTAGAAATTATTGATACTCTCAATCATACAAATGTATCTCATATTAATTTTAGTGAATGTCTTATGTTAGATCCTAAAGCCTCTATTCTGTGTGATGACATAATGGGATACTCCAAAACAAGCATTCATAACGAGAAAGTAGATAGTGGATTCTAAATGCTAGACTAGAGCTTAGACTACAAAGCAAAGGTTGGAAAAACTACTTTTGTTTCTTCTTTTTTTTTGTATATATATATATTTTTTTGTATTTTTAAGGAAGGATTTACAGGGTTTTCAGGGTCTCACTACGAGATCGGACTCATACAGATCCACCTGTTTACAGCCTCTCAAGAGCTGGGATTGCAGGCATTGTCACCTTGTCAGTCTCAATTGCAGTCTCAGCAAGCCCAGGGAGTGGGGCCAGCAAGACAGGCCTGGGGATGGAACCCTCGGCCCCTGCACCTGCTCGTGGGTTCTTTAATCCACTGAACTATTTGGCCAGCCCGAGAAACTTCTCTTGATTGAAGACAGTACTCCATACAGAGATTGTAATAGGGTACAAAGTCCTTGTAATGCATCCTTGCAATATACAGTTTAAAATCTATTTTGTTGAAGGAAAATTTGAAATTATTTAAAAAGATAACATGATGGGAATAGATTTGCTTTAATGTCCAAAGGAATAATAGAGAACCAGATGTCACAAAAATTGTGTGTCATACTGAACTAAAATTTTCTGACTTTAGTGAGGAAAAATTATACTTAGGTTCAGATTTTCACTTTAAATCTTGTGCATTGATTTGTATATTAATTATGCTAAAAATGACATCTTTTATTTTACCCAGATTCTATACAATAACATAGATTTAATTATTTCATTTGCTTATTTCACTCCATAGTTTTGAGTAGTGAAATACAGGACATAGGAGACACATTACATATTTTGTAACAAGTTATAAATTTCTATATTCCCATTTCCTTATGTTTAGGTGAAATATGTAAGATTGACTTCTGAGGTTATATCACCTGAGTATTCACTAATTTTTTTTCCCCCAGATGCAACTAGAGACCCTATTTTTAATTGAAATCACTCAAACTCTCACATGCAAAAATTATATTGTCTCCTTACCACAAGAACCTTAAAGAGAAAATAAGATCTGAATGGTACAATAGATATTGTGAAAAGGGAATAAACTTATTCAAAAGGTAAGTGTTATTGAGTTGAAAAGGACAGAAGAGGGAGCTGGAGACAGATGTATCTATGTGTGTAGGTAGGATGGTTTGTACAACTGTACTGTGCATATCTGCTATCTCTGAAGGGAGCAGTTAATGCTTAATTTATTTTTGTCTCTTATTTTCAATTATTTTTCTCGTCTTAATTTTCTATACATTTCTTTCTTTTTTTCTTGCTTCTTCCAATTTTTCTTTCATATATCTGGTAATATGTATATCTGGTTGAAAGGCAACCTTGTACATTGCAACAAATACTGTGAAATTCATATTATTTTGTTAAGTGAAATTCTGTATCACTTGAAATTTTCTGTTTTAATACTATTTTGTACTCTGTTTTAAAACATAAAATTTTTTTAAAAAATCATTGTCAGAATACAATTACAGCCTTTGTTGGTACCTATTTGGGCATTCCAACATTAATTCACTATTGCTTTGGAATGCTGGACTGTGTTGGATTGTGTTGTCGAGTTCAGGCACCTAAATCGGCTGAATGACAGTGGAGGGCCCATCTTTGACAGGTGTAGACAAAGGAAGGGGCATAGAAAGGAAGTATCATGATGTGTGTGTAAAGACAGTACAGTTGGGATAGATACTCTGTGATTCTACATAATTCTATGAGAGGCAAAATTTGCACTAATGGTGGTTGGATATTATGTCGGCTTCTAGTACTATGGACAACCACTAGGATAATAACATGGTAGAAAGTATTAATTATTAAATCTGTGATATAATTCAGGTATAAAAAATAAGACACATAAACAGCTACACTCTTAATTTACTGATAAGAGACATCTGTTGTAATAATGTCTGTAAGTATAATATCATGTATGCACCTTGTACGATACCAAAACATTATGAAAACAGTTTACAATGTATTAATTTATTGAATCTATCTTGTTACGGTGTCTTAAAACATCTCATCTCATTGATACTTGTACTTCAATAAAATAAAAACAAATAAAAATATACACACACACACACACACACACACACACACACACACACACATATATATATATATATATATATATATATATATATATATATATGTATGTACTCATCAGTTAAATAAGCTTAACAATATGCTCCAGTTACTTCCTCACTGCTGGAACACAATACCCAAATCTACATTTTGAATGAAGAAAGACTTACTTTCCCTTCATCATTTGTAGAGGTTTTAGCCATCGTTACCTGGGTCTGTGGCTGGCCAGCGTGACAGAGTGGCACAGTAGAGGAGAAACAGTTCATGGTAGCAGGAGGGAATGAGCCTTCCTTCCTTTCCTTTTAATTCTTTCCAGAGTATAAATATACTGGTGAGTTCCACCCGAAACCAGGATAAGGCTTCCTTCTCTAATAAGGCCAGCATCCATTCCCAGAGCTATGCTAAATCAACCAAAGAAGGTAACCAGGATTACACATCCATTGATTCAGTCAATGCCTAGAAGTCCTATCAAAAAGCACATGTAGGATTTTCATCATGAATGAGTGGCAAACTTTGTTAAACACTTTTCTGCACCTATTGAGATGATCTGATGTTTTTT
>PVKA01018104.1:0-26550 GCA_004027165.1 Ctenomys sociabilis | reverse complement strand
GAATTTGATCTGTAGTTCTCTTCTTAGGTTGGACCCATGCTGGCCTTGGTATCAGGGTAATGCAGACTCTCAACAATGAGTTTGAGAGTATTGCTCTCTGTCAATTTCATTAGAGACTTTAAGGAGTTATTGCATCAGAATTTTTCCTAACTTTTTATAAAATTTAACAGTTGATTCATCAGGACCTGGGCTTTTCTTTATTGGTAGGTTATTAATTATATCTTCCAAGTCACTGACTATTTTGAGTTATTTAGAACTTTTATACCTTTATTCAGCTGTAGTAATTCATATGATCTAGGAATTTTTCCAATTTTTTTACGTTTTTCATCTTATTAATCAGAAGTCATTATTAATGGTGTCTTGGATCCATGGGTTTGTTGTTGTTGTTTTGTTATGTTTTTGGCAGAAAAGGGGATTGAATTCAGGCCCTTGTGCTTGCCAGGCAAGTGCTTATTCTACTGAGCTATCTCCCTGGTCCTCCAAGATCTATTGTGATTTCAAAACTTTCATTCCCATTAACATGGATTTAAGGGTTTATTTTCCTTTTTTTGGTAATGTTGACTAAGGTTTTGTGTATTTTACTTAACATTTCATGAGATAATTGAAATACTGGTTTTTAGTATTATTACCTTAGCCTCAGTTGCATTAATTTTGGCTCAGATCCTTATAATTCCCCCCTTTGTATGTGCTCTGGGTTTAACTTGCACATTCATTCCTAAAGTCTGAGGTTCAACATTTAGTTTTTTATTTGACCTCACTTTATTTTTCTGAATTGGAATTCACTGATATGCTTTTGATATTCTGGATCTTTCAGTTCCAAATGAATTTGAGGGAAGTTTTCTCCAGTATACCTTCTCTGTGAGGTATTCTAATGATATTTCAAGGAGATCGCATTGAATCTGTATAACAATTGTGGGAGTAGGGCCATTTTCACAATGTAGAAGACAAACACCCCCAAACAGAACTACTGTTTCTTTTCTTTTTTTAAATTCATTTATTACAGTATCTCGCTACACATCATGGATTCTTTTTTAGCGGGGGTGGAAAGGGTCAGCACCACATACCATGTGGTGCTGGGGCTTGAACTGCGGTCCCTGAGAGGCGCTTTAGACTGCTGAGCTACCTTGCCAGTCCATCACTGTTTATTTTCTATTGAGGTTGTACTTTCATGGAAATAGAATGCATCTTGTACTTTGTCTCTTCCTCTTTGATACCATTCCCTTGACTGCTCCCAATACACCACAAACCAAGAATTTTACCCTGTCATACTTTTATATGCTGGTTTCTTTGCCTCAGTGTTAGCTGACTACAGACTGAGTTTTCTTAAAATATGAATCAAATTATTTACATTCTCGGTTTCTCACCTAAGCGAAACTCTGAGAGATATAAGCCTGTGTGTCTAAAACAAACCACAAGTATAAAATATAGGACACATTAAGCTTTGTCATGATTAGGAAAAAAAATGCCGTTAACTGATCTGCTGATTTTTAAGTTTATATGATTTGGGGACTGGATCTCAGCAACCAGAAAGCGCACACTTAAAATTCCTAAGCAGCGAGGAGAACTGAAACATGGCTTAAAATTTTAAAACAACAGAGACCTAAACTGAGAACCATCCTTTATGCTGCTTTCAGTTACCACTTGGCCAAGCGCCAATTCAGTATCTATGTCCTTGACATAAATCGAGGTCATACTCAAACATTGCTTTAATTTTCATTATTCATCCTATGAATTTTTTTCGTGAGACTTTCAATAAAAGAAAAAAAGCCCTAAAATTTCTTACACATTTTTCTTTCTGATATGACTTTTTTCTAGATGTCCACCCAAAGTCTCACATGGTTAGAGATTTTCAGAGGCAGCTGGATCTAGCTGGTGTGAAGATGGAATTAACAGTGTGTAATTATTAAATTAGTCTACTGCTTTATTTAGTATAGCTTTGGATGCGGATAATAGAAATGCACATTTTAAAAATATGTGACATAAGCCAAAGGGCAGGTGACCTGCAGGATATAAAGGGACACAAAGGAGACAAGTCTGCTTGCTTCTTCGCTGCCTTCCACCCACCACGCTCTGTTTTCTCTGGTACGTCCTCTACCAAACCTTCCTGCTTTCGGCCAGCCAAATATGCAATGAAACCTCTAAAAACTGTGAGCTAAGGTAAATCTTTCCTCTTTTAACTTTGGGTGTCACGTTTTCTGTCAGTAAAAAGAAAATTAACCAAGAAACTACATATTCACTTTGTAATTTTTTAGGATTCAAGTTTTATTACTTGTATTGCTTCACTGTAAACAGAGGTTGGCATTATATTTAATATAAGAAGAATCCAGTTACCTTTGAAAATGTTTCAGTTGAATGTTATCTACAATGTAAATCATCTTAATTACAATTCTCTATTATATGTGTATAACATCATGTAAATATTGATCTTAACATTCACCCAGTATCTGTTTTGGCCCTGTTCGGTTTTTTGGGAATTGATACTTATGAAAATTTCTACCCTTCTTTGACATATACCAAAGTGTTTTCTTTCATGATGACAGTACCTCTACACCTAATTATAAAATCAAATATCTGTATTTAAATTTCTTATGTATGTAAATAGCATCTGCTTTTATTTTTACAAGGTTTTTAGTCTCCACACTTTAACATTTTCTAATCTTTAAAATGCATTTTTCTCCTTAGATATCTTTTAGCTCCAATCAATGCAAGTCTAATTGACTTTCATTTATATTATATCTTCTCTCCTGCTTTCTTACTCAATTTTTCCACTGCATTATCTTCCTTTAAGCTTCCTGCTTATTGGACTTTGCTTTTCCTTTTCCTCTGGGCTTCTTTTTGAGATGCTAATCCCTCTGTGATTGTCTCCCTTCTCTTTCAGCCCTGAACCCTGACTTCATCTTTTGCCAATCAGGCACAGCCAGAGCTCTCGCTCTGAATCTGGGTAAGGCTTTATTGCTTATTTCACAGACAGAAGAATGATCTCAGTGATTTTCATTAAATTTTTCCTACTTTCCCTGCTACTCTTTAGTTTTCCTATTTCCTTTTTCACCAACTTTAAATACCCTCTGCTTTGTCCTCAGTTTTTTTTTTTTCTCATAAACCCTTCTTAATCATGCAAAATTTTTTTTCTTTTTTTTTTATCATCAAGATTCCCTTGTTCATCTTCCCAAAGGATTCAAAGCAGTTTTCTTTTATGGTTTTTGATATATCTCTCTTCTGTCATACTCAGACTAGGTAATTAATATGAAAGAAATCACTAGACAGTTACACAAACCATAAGTAGTCTGTATTTTCTATGGAAGTAAACAAACACAGAACTATATTTCTGACTAAAGCCATGAAGTGAGGGAAAGGAACGTAAAGGTTGTAAAGAGGGGAGAAGTTGGAATTTACAACATAAAATATACAGCAATCAAGAATGGTCTATTATGGCTGGCCTGATAGCTCAAAGGACTAATGAGCCTACTTACATAGAGCATAGAGGCTGGAGTTTGATCCCTAAGTGTGTGCAGGCCCTGCCATCAGGGCACACTGAGAGGGTGATTGAGACTGGGCATAGTGGAGTGCGACTGTAATCCCAGCACTCGGAAGGCTGAAAACAAAAGAATCCCTATGAGCCTGATCTATGTAGTAAGACACTATAGACCCTGTCCTAAATACCAAGAAAAAAAATAGTCCATAGGTTCTAATAATCTGAGTAACCATCATAGAAGAATGTAATGAGAAAAGCAAGCAATTTTTTTCTGAAAAAGAATGCAAAGAAAAAGGGAAAAAAATGAAATTTTATCTAAATGACACCTTATCACTGTCTACTTATGTCTACTAGCCCCCACCCCCTAGATTTTGCTTATAGTGTCAGTCCTTATTTTCATGCTTAGGTCCACTTCGACTTATATATGAAAACAGACACAATATAACTGCTTTTTTAAAACCTAAACTTGTACAGAAAAATCTTCAATACATTATTTTGATCAGTCACAGCCTTATAGACTTCTGACACTACAGCAGGCAGACATTAGGCCCCATAGTTTTATGTGCACCACTCCAGGCAATCCATGATAAGTGTGCACTTCAAAGACTCAGGGGGCTCCACCCCCAAAGCATCTCTTTTGTTTGTAGCTCCCATGGCTTCTCTCTTGTGCTGGCTATGTTTTCTTTTTGCATTTTTTTTTTTTTTTTTTTTTTTTTTGTCTTGTGCTCCATATTCCTAAATCTCCAAACTTTTTGGTTCTCCATTATATCTTAGGTTTCACAATGACCGCTTCACACATTGCTTCCTGAGGCTTTTTTGTTCTCTGGGTGGAAGCCTCACCGACCTGACAAATCTTAAATTCCAAAGGAACTTAGAATCAGCCTCTCACGGATGATCCCAAGATCTACTCAAACTGGAGCAATAGTAATGTTTCCTTCTCTCTTGCCTGTAATTTGAGTGTCTATGAGTCAATTCCTGAGGAATAACTTCACAAGTCTGCTGCCACTCTGGAACATGGTGTCCCAGGGCTCTCTTTTCAAAGCAAAGTCTTTCACATTTGCAACTCTGAAGCTAAAAATATTGAACTATTTTATTTTTGTGATGCCTCAAGCCATATCTTCTATTGTCTTCTTCCTTCTCAGTTATCAAGATCTCTACTCTGTCTTGTACATCACAGTTTTACTGGAGCTTCCTTACTGGAAAAAATCAAAATGATTTAGATGAATGTGCTTGGCTCTTTGCTCTTGATTCTCAACATAAAAGCTGTCAATGACAGCCATGCCAATGAAACATTAAACTTTTCTGATGCTAGATTAATTCGTCCACCACCCTTAACCTCAGTCTCAGGCAAAGTCTCTGGGCACCAGCAAAATGCAGATAAACATTCTGCCAAGGCATAACACATTGCCTGGAGTCTAATAGACAATGAAGTCCTTCTACTGAGCACAGTCCTCCCAACTCTGGTTTGTACAAGCTTTCTTCTCGTCATCTAGGATTTGGCCAGAATTTCCCATACAGTGCAGCCTAAGATATTCCAGTTCCATTTTCTCAACTACTATCTCTAAACTTTTCCAAACTCTTCCCATAAGCCATTCCCAAAGGCTCCCGATCCTCAAAACGTTGCTGAGACAAAAATCCATGACAGCAAAAGTTATAGGGTAAAAGGTTCGCTTGACTCACAGTTTGTAGAGTTTTCAGCCCATAATCAATCGTCTCCAGGGCAGGGTGACTTGCACAAGGCCATCACAGAGGAAAAGAGCTCATGGTTCCTACAGTGTGGCAAAAGCACAAAAGTGGCAGGTAAACTGCATTCTGTTCCTTATTTAATGTGTAGTTTACAAGGATCAGATAGTACCATTTTAATCAGTGGACTGATTTACTAATCATGCACTTTATCTTAGCATGATGCAGTCTAGATTCAGGCACATTTGAGAAGTCTACCTCTCTCAAGACTCCATGAGGTTTTAGGGGAATGTCTAGATAAAAGCCTTATATTAGGCAATTTGGAAATCCAAGTTATCTTGCTCTAATTGTTTCCATCTGTCATTTTAAAATCTAATGTATAACTATGCCAATTTTGTTGTAAACTGAATGATTTTCCTTTATTTACGTCAGTCATTAGTATTACAGTTAATGCTATTTTTGGTCTGGCTAGTGAAACTAACAGCTCTATATATGAGGAATATTATATTCCTTTATATGCCTTTTTGTTTCCATTATCTATGCATATATAACTTCTATAATGCACTTATCTTCAATAATTCTTTAATTATCAAATAGACACATTATGTTCCTTTTGGAATTTTATAGAAATTGTTAGAATAACAGATACTGTTCATATCTACTAGGCTATGAGAGAGCTGATCATGGGGGCTATAGATAAACTGCAAAGATGAACCTAAGGTAGGATAAAATAAAGCAAAATAGATAAAAAGATAAAAAAAATACTTCAATCATTTTGTTTTACTTGTTATCATTTCAACTACATGCAGAGTTAAAAAGATTTCTCAGATATTTGTAACTGTGCAAATAGACATGCTAAGAATTCTGGGAGTGTCTTCAGTTTTTGTTTTGTTTTTTGCAGAACCGGGGGTTGAACTCAGACCCTTGTGCTTGCCAGACAAGGGCTTATTCTACTTGAGCCATCTCCCAAGCCTCATTCAGGTCTTATTAGACCCAAATTGACCAAGTCTGTCACATCCACCTTCCAGAATGAAGATATCAAAATAAGAGTAAAGAAAGTAATTTTTAGGGACCCTCATGTGGCAGCTTTCACAAAAACGAGGTCTAGTCTCCCAGAGTAATATCTAAACCTCGGGTGGCTGTTTCCCATTCCTCCTTATGATCCTCCTTCCTGATAGAAAGGAGTTAGAGAGGATGTCCATGTCCCTATCTCCTTTCTGAAGGACATTCTTTGACTCAGTCCAGTGATAAAACAGTTATTAACAATTCATGCACAAGACGGGACTTTCTGACAGAGATTACCCCAAAACACAGAAATTTACGTGACAGACAAAAAAATTCATCTTTTGAAATGCATTACTCCCAAATCCAAGCTTTCCTAAGCCAATTTTTTTCATTCCTTTTGTCATCGTCAGTGCTTTAACAACCATTATGTCAAGTCTACAGGAGGGTTGTGTGCCCCCACAACGTGCCACACCACATCATGCTCTGCTGAACACACATCATTAGTATTCTGCTGAGATCTTACGCTCTTTCTTTACGAAGGGAAGAGGCAGAGTTTAAAATAAAAGAAGATGGTTTATTGGGAAAACATGGAAGTGTAAGAAGATAGCTAGTTTGGGAGAGCAGGCTCATGAAAGGTGAAAAATCGTCCATTTTTGTCCTTAACTCCTCTCTATTTAGAATTAGTGATTTCTCCCTCAGCCCCACCCCCACCACGCATGCCACATGGGGACCTAGAAGCTGTTAGCCAGGCCTTTGGCTCGCTGGCTGTCTTGTATTCTAACCTGAACATTTCTATTCACCTTCTTTCTGGCTGTTGAATGTACAAATCTGTGTATGGGAGCCTTATAGAAAAGAAACTTAGCGTTAATGATGAGGCAAAAGGGACAAGTACGTTTTATATATGCTAAATAAAAGTCCTCGAGTGTGTATTCCTTATCTCCTTTGCAATATGTAGGAGAAGAGGTGGTTACTCTGCGCTTTCTTGTTCCTGGCTACATCCCTCCCTGCATTTACCTGTAAAAACTATTCTCTAAATTCTTAAGTTAATTGCATTACCTGACACTCTTCCAGGTCTACTTTCTTTCTCTTTCCTTATCTTTGTCCTTCTACCTGTGGGAGTATAACAGCAAGGCAAAAGAGATTCCTCAATTACATCCTATTAATTTGTTTAATAAAGCATAGTGAATTCCTATTTTGCATCTTTTCCAGCTTATGAATCCTGATCCAGTCCCCACAAATGAACCCTTTTTACACCCTTTGGTTCCCTTCACACTCAGTAAGAGGAACAGCATCAGCATCTGAAAATTGATTATTATCTGAGCTAAACCAATAGGAGTTTCAACATTTTAGAGTGAAAGTGAAAGCTCCTGATGCATTCCTTGCAGTAGAAACTGAACGGGCAGGTGAGCATAATTCATCTTACTTGAACTGTTTTAAATTTCAACTAAACAACTCAATAATTGAGTGTCAAACTTTTCATCAAAGAATTTTCTTTCATACTGAAGAATTGTCTCATTTTGCTAAAATAAAATTGAAATTTAATCATAGTTAGACTGTTAAGAGTCCCTAACTTAATTTGTAAAACTCCCTTTATTACCCAATGTGACCGTCTTCCTCCTGTTATTTTTAAAACACATATACTAGAAGTTAAATTATAGCAAAATAATTGATATAAGATTACATATGTATACACACACACACACACACACACATATATATATATATTTATATATAGCCTAAGAATATGCCTTTAAAAATCCCAATTTTCTATTTCTTTTCATCCAAGCTTAAATGCTTAATAAAAAGTAGATGAATTTGAAATAAACATATATTGCTTTGTTTTCCAGATCAAATATTGTCTAGTTGTATAGCTTTGGTAATATAATTGCACTTACATTTCTGGTTATTGACTTATACACAATAAGCCTCTCTTTGAAAACACTGTGAATACTGAATGATGTCTTGATGAGCATATTTAACATAAGCACATTCAATCATTGTAGAAATATAACATATTTTGCTTTTCTTTGCTTGTTTTATATATTAGACTACTTTGCATTTTTTTTGTTAATATCCTAGATTCACTCACAGTGCACTTTTGTTTGAGTTAGCATAAACTTAATGATAAAAGAAAGTGAAACTCCTAACCTGAGAATATCTGGGGTGAGTTTCAGTTTTCTAAAACCGAAGAATGAATTTTAAGAACAACCAAGTTAAAGAATAGAATACATTTATTGAGGGAAAGAAAGCTGATGTCTGAGAGAGGGACAGAAGGAGATCCCAGGGAGTTGCCAAGGAACCTGGCTTTTTTAGGCATTTTACAGATTAAATCCATATGGTTACGTGGGTCTAGGGTTGAAATCACGGAAATTTGCAAGATGGGCATGAGAAGTACAAAACTACAGACAGCTACTAAGATAAGAAGAAGAACTGCTCAGGTAAAATGGACTAAGCTAAAACCAAATGGTGAAGGTAGTCACATAGCAAGTGCGCATGTGTATAGAATAGGGGCTTTTCCTTTAGGGGCTGGGACAGTGATTCTTCCGGGCTTTTTCAAGGTGATTTTTACCTGTTTAGAGTATCAGTCCTTCATGGGTATCTCTAGAGATGTATGTGGCTGCATTTGTTTAACTTTTCATTTGGAGATCAGGCCCAAGGAGCCACACATCACTCACATGGATGCAAGATATACAGTCTTCCATATTGGGTCCTTTCAGGGCCTACTCCTATCTCATTGCCTGTGATATTTCTTTCTAACTCAGCTGTCCTAAGCACTAATGCATAGATCAGTATTAGAGTCAATTGAAAAAATCTGAAACCTCCCCGTTCTGAGGATTTAGGATTATGTTATTTTACAAATGAGAATAATAGCATAATGTATTTTCTACAGTTGTGTAAGAATTAAATATACATGTTTATCAGATCTTAATACACAGAGAAGCATTAAGTGGAGTTTCTAATGGTAGTAAAAACACTCTTGTATCACTGAAATATTAACCTCCTATATATTCCAGTAAATTTTTCTTTAAAAATCTCTGCTTTTTCTTCAGGTTTCTTTTGAGATACTTTGTCTTCTGCTAAAAAAAAAAAAAAAAAAAAAAAAAAAAAAATTTCATTGTGCATTATTCATTAGATAACTTACACTGCACAATAGCAAAAAAAAAAAATTACACTCATTGGGAAGCAGCAAGCTACCACCAAACTTAACAGTTTCCCATACTACTAGAAAATGAGAAACAATAATAACAATAGAATCCTCAAAGAACTGACAATAGTCAAACAAGATTGTCTTGAGTGTGGATTTAACAACTTCAAAGTCTAACAGTGATCTGTCAAACTAAAATTTTGAAGGTAAAATTCTGAACAAATTAGATTGCATGGAAAAAAATGCAGAAGAGAAAGTAGGCTCCTTATTTGTAAAGCCTTTAAAGAACAGCTTTGCAAATCAGAAATAAAATATACTTTCCTTGCATTTGTCGTGCAATAGGAAAAATGGAGTCAAGTGAAATTTTAGTACTGGCGATATGATCATCCACCACATTATAGTGTTGCATTTTCCACTGAACTGCTTACATGACAGTAATCCCATAAATTTATAATTACAGTTGCAAGTTCTTATCCTCTACTGGACATGTAACTGACAAAAAGAAAAAAAAAAAAATAAAGGAAATAGAAGAATCAAAATGTTGCCAAAAAAATTTGCAGTGAAAAATTCAGCAAAATTTTTGCAGACCTCAACAATTCCTTAAATGTTTGAAAGTCTAACCCCTCAACACTGCAAGCTTTTCATTAAGGAAGGTATATGAGTACGTTTGTTTCATCTTTTGTCCTGAGGTGTGGCCCACAGCTGGTATGTCTTCTCCTGCACTGACTCCTGTAGGGTCCTAAGCCCTATCTGAATACCTATAATATTTCTTACTCAGTTTCCTAGAACAGTGGCATTTATAATCTTGACCCTGTGAAAGTCTAGGCGAGTGTGTTGTAAATGTACTATAGCCTGCGTATCGGGCTTTTGTAAGGTCTAACAAGTGTATAGTAATCTTAGTATAGTAAGATGGACACGTGAAAGTCTAATTTGTTAGACTTTCACATTCATGCTTCACTCACTCACTTGTTCTCCCAGCACCCTTCGTCCTGTAAAATCCACTCATGAAACTCACCCTATAAACGTAGCATTCTTTATTAGCATACTTAGTTATGCTCAGATACATAAACACATAGTTTAATTACATACCTAACTAAAGTATCTAAATTTATGTATGGAATTTCTATGATGATTTTATAAGAAATAGATCACTTCTAAGAATGTATCTTCATCCTCATGTGATACTGTACTATCAAGTTTGTATGATAATGAAAAAATCCAGAATCAAAGCAAAATGGATGTCATCTAAAAAGTTGTGGAAATTTGCTTAACAAAGGTTCCTCAGAAGATGTCCAAGTCAAGGACACACACTTAATAATCAGCCAATCCTACTGTTAGGACTGCAAAGCATGTGAGCTTTCAGAACGGACCTAGGAGTAAGAATCTCAGGTTATTTTCTCCTTTTTCTTATTTCCTTTTTTTATTATTACTACTATGCTTTGTGATGCAAAATCTAAACAACCGGAGGGAAATGTGATTTGGAGAGGAATGTTTGGCTTTCACTGGAGAAGAATAACTATGAAAAAGTCATTGTTTTTTTCTTTTTTTTTTTAATTTATTTTTTATTTTATTGAAGTACAAATATCAATCAGACAGTTTCACGACACCTTAACAAGACAGATTCTATAAATTAATACATTGTAAACTGTTTTCATAATGTTTTGGTATTGTACAAGGTGCATACATGATTATATTTACAGATATTATTTTAGCAGATGTCTCTTATCAGTAAATTAAGAGTGTAGCTGCTTACTTATTTTTTATATCTGAATTATATCAAAAATTCAATAATTATTTTCCTAGTGGATGACCATAGTACTAGAAGCTGACATAATATCCTGTCCAACCACCGTTAGTGCAAATCTTGCCTCTCATAAGATTATGTAGAAGCACAGCGTTATCTATTCCAACTGTACTGTCTATACACACACATCATGATTTTTTCTTTCTACACCCCTTCCTTTGTCTACCCCTGTCAAAGGTGGGCACTCCATTGTCATTCAACTAACTTAGGAGCTTGAACTCGACACCACAATCCAACACAGTCCAGCATTCTACAACAATAGTGAGTTATTCAAAGAAGTTGTCGACCATAGCCATTTACAGCTCAGCTTAGTATTTTTTTTTTCATTTATTTTTATTTTATTAAAATACAAATGTTAATCAGACAGTTTCAAGACACCTTAACCATACAGATTCGATGAATTAATACACTGCAAACTGTTTTCATAATGTTTTGGTATTGTACAAGGTTCATACATGATATTATATTTACAGATATTATTTTAGCAGATATCTCTTACCAGTGAATTAAGAGTGTAGTTGCTTACTTATCTTATTTTTTATACCTGAATTATATAAAAAATTCAACAATTATTTACCTAGTGGATGACCATAGTACTAAAAGCTGACATAATATCCTGTCCAACCACCATTAGTGCAGATCTTGCCTCTCATAGAATTATGTAGAAGCACAGTGTTATCTATCCCAACTGTACTGTCTATACACACACATCATAACTTTTTCTTTCTACAACCCTTCCTTTGTCTACACCTGTCAAAAGTGGGCACTCCATTGATATTCAACTAATTTAGGTGCTTGAACTCGACCCCACAATCCACCATGACCAGGTAGGATTCATCCCAGGGATGCAAGGATGGTTCAATATTCGAAAATCTATAAATGTAATACACTATATTAATAGACTGAAATCTAAAAACCACATGATCATCTCAATTGATGCAGAGAAAGCCTTTGACAAAGTCCAACACTCATCCATGTTCAAGGTCCTACAGAAAATTGGAATAGATGGACTCTATCTTAGCTTGATAAAAGCCATCTATGACAACCCAAAAGCTCATATAATCCTAAATGGGGAAAAAGTCATTGTTAGAAAATTATGATTTTATAACTTCTGGGCAGCATGAAGTAGCCACTAGGAAAGCCAATTAAGTTTGTAGAAAGATAAAGAGTGCTGGCATGGCGCAGATGAATAGCTGATTTAATCAGGGCTGTAGATTTTTAAGAAAGCATAACAAAATAAGTGAAGATATTAGTGGCCAGAAAAGAGTGAAATATATTTGTAATAGAATTGAGCCTCAGTTAGGCTGAAAAGGTTTTGAATGAAAATGCTCCAGGGTGGTAAATGGGCAGGCTTTGGTCATTGTGTTGGGTGGATGCAACTTGAGATCCCAGAGACCGTGGAAGTGCTGTTGTGACTTCATGCTGATGTTTTTGTGTGCGCAACAGGAATTGAAAGCATTCTGATTTTCTGGTGTCTATTTGGCAGCAGCATGGTATTTAAGTTAAAGCTTTTCAAACGTTAAAAAATAAACAATTTATTTATGCATTTATGTCAGCAATTGAACTAAGGATTTTTACCAAAGTCTTGAAATTCACAGGAGACAGGTTTCTATTATATGCACACCTTTCAAGAACTGACACTGAAAGAAATCCCATATATATATTTTCCTTAAAAATGCAGTCCAGAAATGAAATATATTGAGAGTATTACTGTTAACGCAAGGGAAATGACAAGGAGAGAAACAGTGATATTTATAAGAGGTGTATAGAGGCCTTCTGGAGAATTTTCTTATCAGCCGAGATGAGAAAAGTATAATTTATAAGACTGAAGTACACTACACCCTATTGAGAAGATGAGCGATGTGGATTTAAGAGATTCCAGTTAAATAGTTCAGGGTCATCTAGTTTCAAATTTAGATTCCTGCTCAGAAAGAATATATAGGAGTTTCTCTATCATGTTTAAAATTTTATCTCCTTTCAATGTTCTCTTATATCGTATTTGTGCTCCCAAGTACTTCCCAGTGTTATTATTCTTTAAATACGCATGCGGCTTTATGGGTTTTCCCATTCCATAATGTAGAATTTGTGAAGTATTCATGATAGTCTTGTCAAATTAAAGTCCAACATAAATATATAAAAACATAATAATTTCACAAAATTAACTCGTGTCTCTTTCAATATGATGTTTGTTCTGAGTAAGATCTAATTTTTTTTAAAACTTAGATCTATAGACCTGTGAACCTTCATAAAACCAGAAATTTATTTTCCTTTTCTTTTCTCTTTTTATGTATTCAGTACAGGACCTCACTATACAGCTTGGAATTGTAGTGACGCTCCTGTTTTCAACCTCCCCAGTGCTGGGATTACAAGCGTATGCCACCACACCTGTTCTGTTTTGTTTATTTATTTTTTAATTTAACTTAATTTAATTTTGAAAAGTAAGAACAAAATCAAGAACAAAAAAATCAGAAACAAAGACAGATTCAGGGTAACATGCAACAATACATATGTTACAGTTTTTCAAAACAAGAAAATCACTCAAATCATTTAGATTTAAAGGAGAAAACTTTCATAATAATATGAAATTGCTTCTATTTGTTTTCTAATATTTCACTAGGTATTTTTCTCATAAAAGTACATTTTTGTACATTGAAAGAGTACTAAGAAATGATCTCTTTTGGCTATGAAATATAGTTAAAGACTTATGTGTGATCCAAAATATGGTGAATTCCTAAAACTTTAAAATATTTAAATTGAAAAGACAGCACCATTAATCTACCTGAGACTATTTCCTTCTTCCACACACACTGTCCATGTTGTCCTTGCTACTTTCTGAAGTAGTTATAGAAGTCCTTTTGTCAATATTTACAGTTGCACTGCTATGCCTGTTTTCAAGTTGCAAATGAATTCCAAACATTTAGCTTTTGTGTTCATTTTACCTTGGGCAAGTGCCAGTGGCTGAATGGGCTCCAGTTGGTTAGTGCGGTGGACAAGAATGCAGCACAAGGACTTGATGAGCCTGCTTTACATGGGTGGCACTGGCCGCGGCACTTGTGTGTTTAATGACACCTCACAACGCCATCCCAGAAGTGGACTGCATAACACTTAAGAACGTGCCAAGAACCGTGACAGAAGAGAGTTCTAAATGAGAGGGACTGTTATGAAGGGGAACAAGGGAAAAGTCATTTACTCAATAATTTCTCTTTCATTTAAACACTCACCATGCAATTTGGTTACACCTTGTATGATAAATAAAAATAAACCTAAAAACATGACATTCAAACTTAATATTTTTAATAATTTAAAATTAGGTAACATAAAAAACTTGAGATGATTCTAATATTAACTCTTAACATAGCTTTACACAACAATTTTGTCAAAACATAGAGAACCTCTCATTGGCCAGACTCCCTTCCCTCCTACACTCCTCATCTCTCTGGACAGTCTGCTCTCAATGTCATATGCAATCAGCTTTTTCATGCTTCACATATGACTTGGATCATGCAGTATTTCCTTTCCATTCCTGCCTTATTTATCTCAACAACTGGCAGAGTGTCCTGTTCCAGCCATGGTGTCACTGCAGTGCAGATTTCTTCTTTGGGATGGTTGGGATAGCATTGGGTTGTGTACACACACCACATTCTCTGTGTCCATTCTCAGCTGGTGGACATTCTGGTACTTTCCATTCTTTGGATGCTGTAAATCATGCTTGAAGGAACACAGATGTGCAGTGTGCTCTTGGACATCCTGGTTTCTTTTTCTTAAGGTACGTACCCAACAACTGGTGTGCTGCTACACAGATAGGTGAGTAGAGAAATTAATAATATTGCACAAACCCAGAAGAAAAGATTGCGAAAGAGCTTCAGCAAAGAAATAAGAGAGCACATGTATGCATTTAACATGATTTACATTACATAATGTAGCAAAATATCATGTGATATTCATTAATGTCTACTGTATGTATGGTTTATATATCAATTAAAACATTAAAAAGTTGAAAAAATTTTAAACAGTTGTTAAATTGGGTGCTTGCTAGCAAACAGGAAGAATAGGTAAGAACCTCTAATAAAATAAGGCTTAATTATCATACCACATCATATAATAAAGTTAATTTTTTGTACATTGTTATCATGTGACATCCTTGGTTTTACTCTCTTGGTTCAGTATAGTTCCATAGATTTTTGATGTTTAATATATATATATATATACATATATATAATATATATATATATATATATATATATATATATATATATATATTACACACTTTCAACAATGTCTTTAAGGAGAATAAGAATGGAAAGATTATCAGGAATACAGAATGACACAAAACCACATAGAGATTGCTGCTTTTATGTCAAAAGAAACAGGTATAGCATTGCTTAGAATTACACTGGAATTATAATCCACTTATGTGATTTATGAAACAGAGTCTCAAGGGGGATCTGCCACTGTGTTGCAGTCTCTTAATTAAACAGTGTTTCAAAGAACAAAACCTTTCAGTGGGAAACAATCTTGTTTTATCTACTACTGTGAGTTTTTAGATTTTGTATTTATGTTCAGATTCCTAAAAGAAGATGTATTGCTGAAATTACCATATTCAACTGTTCTTCCTCATACATATCACAGTAATTATTATATGTGACATCTAATAACTAAACAGCATCTTCATCATTCTATCTAATTTGTACATCATCCATTATTGAATTTATATTACATTTAAATGTGATAATATTTTATTCATTTTCTAGAAAGTACTAAGAAATTTATTACAACACACAGAGCACAACAAGGAAAAAGAAAAATTGTAGTCACACAAAAGAACTGCACTCTGTTGCCTGCCAAAGGATGAATGCTAAGGCTACTTTATAGTGCAAATTCATTCAGAGTGAACATGAAATATACATAGATACTTTCTGCTACAACAAATACAGGCTTACTTGGTTTTTATTCTTTTGTACTTCAAATGTTATAACTAACACATGAAGGAATTGCATGTGCTATTAACTGTTGTGTGGAAAAGAAAAATACAAAAATATGAGTTTTTTATTAATCCCACAAAATGATTGAATTGTTTTGTACCTTGTGTTTTCCACGCAAGCACTTTACCATGGAACCATGTCCCCAGGCCCCACAAAATGATTGCTAATCTTTTGTATAAGTAATTCAAGTGGAACTATACCCCAAACTGATTTGATTAGATAGCTAAGCTAATTAAAATGTAAGAATTTGACAATAAAATATACTGTAGAACTTGTAGGTTCTTTTGGTGTTTCCCTGTAGTTCTTTAAATGGAAGACATTCTTAAACTGAGATATTTTCTTTACCAGCTACTACAGGGTATTTATTTCTTTTTTGGAAAATCAATGAAATATTCAATAGTGAGGGCAATCATTTTTAAGTATGTCTAGTGACTATTACATTCATGACAAAAATAAATATTTTTTTAATTTCAAATGTTTCTATTCTTTTTACACACAAATATTTTTATATATCTTTATTAGTAACTGTCTTCAGAGGAAATATCTGTCTTATTACATTTTTCTTATATTTTATAGAGTTGAATCTCGGTGCTAACCTTTGTATGAGTCCTGCCAACTCAGAGACATTTTAAATAGCATAGCTAAAATGTGACACATGCAAGAAAATATTCATATACAAAAGGGACACTTCAAATAAAAAAAAACTATATAGCATTAATATTCAGAAGTATCACCAAGTAAAATCAGATATTTTATTGCTTTCAAATAATAGTGCAGTTAGAATTAATGAGAATTGGTTAGGTTTGGAGTCAGCAAATCACAGAATGAAATTCTGCCTCTGCCACTTTCCAAGTGTATGTCAAAAATAAATTTAATTCAGAGTTTATTTGCATTTTCTGTAAAATAGAACAAGTTTATATTTCATGATTGGAAGACTAATGACAATTGTACCTACTAAGTGCTTAGAATATACAGAGGTGACTGATAATTATATCAGCTTCAATAACTTTATCATAGGAACAAAAAAAAAAGAAGTGAACTAACTCACCCTCTCCTCATAATCAGTTTGAATGAGTGTATGGCCAGAGGCTTTTCCTCACATTAAAACAGGGAGGTCACATGACAAGTCCTAGCAGAAATGGATTTCGTCATTCAGATCTCAGAGCTCCTTAGTCTGTGAAGAGCGCAATGGTGCGCATGGGAGGATCACTGGGAGATTAGGTCAGGCTGGCCTACAAAGCGAGAGCCTGTTTCTAATGAAACCGCATCAAAATGGAAACAAAGAACCTCAGATGGTGGCCAAAGAATTCCTGCAGCGGTAACACAGTGTGTTTTACCTCAGAAGAAGAGAGGAGAGTATTTTTAAAGTTATAAAGAATAGAGTACTTCTCTCTTCAGGTATAGTACTTAGTGCAATGGCTACAAATTTGTTGTGGGACTGAAATTGAAATACCCAAATTGGATGGACTATTAGAAAGGTCAAGCTGAGGAAGAAATATAGATATTTGCTTTAAAGAAACCAAAAAACCACAACAACTTCACAAGGGAAGATACAATATCCTAGTGTTCGCCTACATCACTACTCATGTTTATTAGTAAACTGTTGTTGAGATAACTGCAAACTCTCACAAAATTATGAGAAGTAGTATGAAGAGAACCAGTGTGCTCTTAACAGATGTCCACTAATGGTCACATCTTGCAAAGTAAAAAACATAATCAGAACGAAGTTACTGACACAGATGCAAAATTATCACTCAGAATTCTACAGTTTTACTTTTATTCATCTTTGTACATACATGTATGTAACTATGTAATCATTTCATCTGTTCAGGTCTATATATTCAATACAGAGCAGTTACATCACCACAAGGATTCTTTCCATTATCCTTTTAGATTTACTTCTAGGAAGAAAGCTGCCACCACTTCCATATCCCAAGCACTGTCAAGCACCAATCTATTCTTCACAAGTAAAGCTTTGTCTTTCAAAAATGTTTTATGAATGGAATCATACATGGCACGTTGCGAGATTGGCTTTTTTCCTTTCAGGTTGAGATGAGTTGGTGGGAGTTTAAATAGTTTATTCTTTTTATTCTAGCTATTTATTTCACTCATTTAGCATTTCTTCATTAAATGATAACTAAACTATTTAAAATGTAGGCTACTGTAATTCAAAATATCACAGAAATATTTTTTCCAATTCTCGGAGGAAATGTAAACACTATTGCTTTACTACTCTTTTAATACCTTTAAAAGAAGGTTGATATTCCACTTTGTTCTTGGTTTTGGTGATGTACGACTTATTATTTGTCAGCCCTCGAACAGATTTATTGACCTCATGCTCATTGCGGGTAGGATCCAAACTTTATTTCATCTAGTATTTTCTTATATTTATTTTCATTTAGTCACGACCTAATGATTTTTTCCCATTTACATGACTTTAGTGTTGTACTCATTTATTCAAGTTTCTTACCTTAAATAATACACTACTACTTTTTCTTATATCACATATCATTATTTAGGGCCAGTGAGACAGCTCAGTGGACTAAGTGCCTGCTTAGGCAAGCACAGGGACCAGGGCTTTATCCCCAGCATGACAAACCCTTTAACCACCCCTCCCCACCCCCGACATGCTGAGCCAGCAACGGAGACTAGGTGTGGTGGTACACTCCTGTAATCCCGCACTAGGATTACAGCTAAAAAAATGGAGAATCATTATGAATATGAGCTTCCTATTGAGAGCAAAGTCCATTAAAAAATGTTACAGCAATAAATTTTTTAGCTTTATATTTACAGCTTTAAATATATCCCATGTATCATGAAATACTGTACTTTATTTTATTCTATTTATTTTGATTTTCTTTGTATTTTAGAATAGTGAATATTTTGTAGAGTCTGGAATTTTTTATTTATCTTTTGGGAAAAATATTTTTTCATCTGTTAATTAAATTTGATTGGTCAATTCTATTTACTACTCTTTCCATTACTTTCTTATTTGTGTCTAATTATTTTTGGTAATTTCAGAACTCAAAGTATCAAAGGTCACAACTGTAACTGTAAATTAGTCTATTGCTATTCGTAGGCTTAATTACTGTTGCTTCAAATATCGTGGGGCTCTGTGAATGTGCATGTACTTATTTCAGTCATTTGGTCTTCTTGATGGATATTTTTATCTTATACAATGTCTTTCTGAAATTCTAGTAATTTTTAAAATTTCTTAAACACATACTTAGGATGTTTTGCAGCATACTGTAAGTAATCTTTAAGATAAATTTTGAACATTACAAACAATATTTTAATATAATATTCATTAATATTGGGAAATATTCTCCAATAACTTTAATAGAGGGAGAGTTTAGATAATCAAGAATTACTATGTGGTACCTCCAGTTACACAGTTTCTGCAGAAGCTTCTGTAACCCACTTAACTAAACTTAGGGCAAGACACTGTAACACCAACAGCCATTTTTCTTCTGTATTCCAAATTCAGTTTGTTTTCATTAAACAATATATTGAACCTGTTGCATTGACAAAGAGGACATGATATTTTTTGGGCATCACAAAAGAGTTTTAGAAACCTATTTATACAATGACTAATACTTTGCACATATTCAGAGCAAAATGTTTCTGCTCTTTGCCTCATATCATATGTCCAATAGGGAAGTTACCTCTACCATTACATTTTCCTCAGGATTTTGGAAAATTTTCAAATAGTTGCTGGGTTGTGGTCATAGAAGTAGTTCAGTGGTACAAGTGCCAGCCAGACAGCTAAAGTTCCTGAGTTCAATTACTGATCTTCTCCTCCACTTCACCCCCCCAAAAAAAATTGTCAAATATTTACTGGGAAAAACACAAAACTAGTTCCTCAGGCTTCTTTGAATCTACTTTTGGCTCAGCGATGACATTCTTAACAGGGTGGAAAAATCAGTGGCTTATGTATGTTTCAGAACATTATTCTTAAAAATACCCCACATTCTGCTAGTTCCTTTTTCTCTTTCACACTGCTTGGATTTCTGGCTGCCTTTGGAGCTTGGGCAAACTTTTGAGCAGTGATGTGAAATCCATTTAATGAAAACTCTAGGCAGCTACAACACACACGTTAGAACCTGTCAACTGCTGTCCTGGACTTACTTTTTCATGTAAAACAGAAGCAAATATTTGCAAGTTTGAGTTAAATTTGTGTTTCATGTCACTAGTAGATGAACATGTTAAAACTTAATAAACTTCCCAATGTTCATCCCATTGGAAGAGCCTCTTCTGTATTTAAACTCATATTAATCATATAAAGGTACCACAACATTCATTATTGTAAAATGGTTTTATTTTTTAAAAATCTAAGTATTGTATGTCATTTTGACTTCAATAATTTATAATTTCTGTTAAAACTAAGACCAAACTTTCTAACTTCATCATCCCAGAGGATCAGCCATTGTGATCTACCTCATTTGCTCAACATTTTCTCTTCTGTACCTCAAGTACTAAATGCGGCAGGTTCATTTCTGTTTATTAATCAGGTGATGATTTACTGACTTTTCGGCTCCATTTTGCTAATGGTAATGATTCTACTGCCATATTCTCTGTTCTTTTCTTTATACTTAAACTATTTCTCAGTTCAAGACCAAATGTTTCCTTCTCAGACAAATCTTGAGTTCAGTAAAATAATGCAATATAGTCCAGTAGTCCACAATAGTAGTGGGTTATCCGTAAGACTGGCAATGTCAGAAGTTGTTCATTTGATCCTTTTACAGCTTAGCATATTAATATGGCTTTACTTTTTACAACCTCATTTTTATACTTTTATGCTGCATGTCTAAGCCCAAGATAAAGCAAGACCTATACAAGAAGAAATGCAACTTCTGTATCAGATGTGGTCAGTCAAATAGCGTCAGGATTTACCCTGAGGCCTTGTGCAGCAGTTTTTAGATACTTTGTCAGTGTCAGCCATGTGGATGAGTCATGGCCATTGCTGGACCAATTTCTCTGTGAAAGTCTGAAAGAACATTTTGTCTACAATATTTAAATGGTAAGGGAATACCCATCTCTGACAAAATTAAACACGAAAAGGGGATACAAATGAAGGACCATTTTGTATCTCTATATACATATGGTTAAGATATACAGCTACTCAGTGAGAAGAAAGATTTGTACTAACAGTGTTTGCACAGATATCATGTCTTCATCTTATGCTGTGAATAAATACTATGAAGACAACAATGTGCAATGTATTGATTATTGAAAATGTCCTACTAATTGATTTTGAAACTGTCTCATTGCTATTTGTTTCTCAAAAAAATTAATTTTAAAAAATTTGACATTTTCATTCTTAACACATTTTTTATTTAATATCTTTATTATGATATTGCACTTTATCTCAGTATTATGCAATCCTTCATTTTATGCCAGTACGCCATGTTAGAATACAAATATTAAAGAATATACAATTGGGCCAAGGAGACCAGCCTGGAAAGCTCAAGATCCATAGTACAATGCCTAGTACCAAAAAACACTGTTCTCTCGTTTTTTTTTTGCCAGCATCTAACAAGAACTTGGCATGCAAAAGATGATAATAAAATGTCTTTAATGCAGTGATTAGAATAAGCTTATGAATGCCTTCTATAAATGCTGACTTCATCCCTTGGTCCTCTAAATTTCTCTGTTCATGTCATATATTCATAAGATTTATTGATACCTCAAGTGATACGTGGTTAGGACCAGATAATTAGCTTTTTGATCTATATTCAATATTTCCCCTGTTTGAGTCATATAATAAAATAATTGATATTAATATAAACAAAATGTTAGTGATTAACACTATCTGAATAAAGTTTACTATTCATACTTATTTCTAACTTTTTTCTGTTGTCTGTTCTTGACATCAATGTATTACAATTCTCTGCCTTTTGAACCTCCATTTCTCTGGGTTTATGTAGAACTAATTTCTAAAGCATTAGAGAAAATAGGTCAGAAAACATGACAACACAAAGTGAATCAAGCTGTTGTTCTTTGAAACTCCTTTTACCTTGCTGGATTATAATGCAAGCATCACTTCTCAGATATGACTTTGATATTGTCCAGTTATCTGACTTCCATATAGAAGGTGTTCTTTGATTGTGCACATTAAAATTGTTATTTTCACATCCAAATGAATGATTTAGAATGTTTCAGAGTGAGTTCCAGAATTACATATGGGTTAAATAATGACATAATAAAAAATAAGAACTTGTAAGATTTCAAAAGTTTTTAGTTATATTCCAGTGCCATTAAGGAACTACCTGTTTTCCTATTATGGCATCTCTCTGTATTGAAATTACCTTTGTTATAGTAGTGAAATGTCCTTCTATTTCCAAGTATTGTTTAGAGACAGTAGGATAGAAATTCTTGTGTCATCCAGAAAATCTTTCCTCAGTAATAAGCAGTAAAATCCGGGTCAGGTTGCAGAAATCATAGTTGGGGTTAACATATAATCCCATTTAAGTGACTCAGTGTGGAGAATGAGAGCCTAGTGTTAGGTTGATGAGAGAAGTTTTGTTCTGGAGGAAGATAATTATACTTTCATTAGGCAAAAACTATATAATGGTGAACATCATCTTGAAAGTTGAACTTAGTTAACAGAAAACTGAAGTACACGGCTTTTGACAGCTTATAGTAGGAAAGTGCATCTTAGATGCCAAGGAAACAGCATTCCAAAAAGGGAAGTTTGAACAAACTACTAAGTTTGAATCCAGGCAGTTCAAAATGAAAAAGAATACATTTTTCTAGAACATTATTAATGACTTTTGTGAAAGAATAATGTGGTGTACAAGGAATGTAGAGGGTCAGAAATGAGGTAAAGTAAATGCATGGGACTTTGTGATAATTTGTATTATCACAAAACATTTCTTCTTATAAAATGATATAGTCTTGTGCAATGCTGATCCTGCTAGACCCTAACATCGTGTTTCTAAGTCACAGAAAAAAAGCCAGTGGAATACATCTAATGATTTAAGTGACAGAGTTTCTTGTGAGGATCTCAAGAAGATGGATTAGGTGTCAACTGTTTCTTGAGCTACTCTAGTTGGAGTTCAGAAAATGACATAAAAATAATTCTTTGAAGATAAACTTTAGAAACAATAGGTTGTTTTGCTTTGATGAAACTAGAATTTATATGGCATCTTGTACAATTTTATTAATGTTTCACATTTATCCTGGAAGACAGATTTTTCTTCTAGCAGACAACAGATGAATTTCTGTGAGGTTATTCAGCACTTTCTGCATAGTGATATACGGAGAATACTTTAAAACCTGATGTGACAGAGGAGAGGGAAATTTTAGAGAAAGTCTATGGTGGAACATCATTTTAGAAAAAGAATAATTTCAGAACTATCATGAATGTACATAATATCACCATAGTATGTACAGTAATTGTCAGCTCCATAATTGAGCGTGCTGTTGTCTCTCTTTTTAGCAGTTAATATTTAATAGTGTTTTGATACACTACAGGGTTACCGACATTGTGTTTAATGTAACATTTTTCTTTGAAGGACTGAAACCAAGTAGGCTCTCTAGGGCATCATAAATCTTAGTTTTCATTTAGAATATAGAAACTATAAAGAACATAAAACAATATTTAAGCCTTAGAGAAGACCAATTTCCAACACAAAATGGGATTGTTATGACAGTAAAGGAATGAGTGTAGGAACACTCCAATTTACACGAGGCTGCCTGAGACAAAATAAAGGAGGCATAAGGGCCCCAGGGATGGCACTTGGTAGGGCAGTGACCAGAAAAAAGAAATGGTCGACATGGATGCTTCATTTTTCTTAGCCATCTATGAGAAAGACTGTAGAATATCAAGGCTTAAATGATATTTCTAAAGACAAATGCTCAAATGCTTTTACACTATACAACTGGAAACCATAAGGATTAATATAAAAGTTAATGTTTAGGTAAATATACAAAAAAATAATACAGTTAGACACACCTTTGAGGTAAATAAATGCATGGGATAAGGTCATAATACCTTATAATTTTCTCATTATGCACTCTATCTTTGAATTTATGTAGCCACTTAAGCATAGCAGGAACTTAATAAGGTATATGACTTGGTGTACATCTAGTGCATGATTTCTGTTTTATGATTCAAAATGTGGAGAAGAATTTAAAAACTACTTGTTGACCAATAACACATTATTCTTCTATTTTTAACACTTGGGAGTTACAAATATAATTGATTTTCTTACAAGCATTAAAGAGCATCTCTAATGTATTAAAAGTAGGAAAAGCTTACATAAATCTTTACGTTGTTGAATAGGAAGTATTTTATATACATCATCATTATCTAAGTTAAAATTGACTTATCACCAAAATAAGAGCTATTCAGAGACAGCACCTTGAATCCATTTACTAAGCATGCATAATATGAATTACTGTTCCAAACTATTGCCTGTTCAGATTCTTCTATCTTCATGACATTATAAACCGATGACAATTTTTAGAAGAAATTTTATAAATTTGTGAATAAGAACACAGGTAACTAATATCACTGAATGCCCTGAAGTGTTGAGGATAGCCCATGGTACTATGGTCCCAAATCGAGTGGTTCTAATTAGCAAACTTGTTTGTGAATTTTTTGACTCATAAATCAGTATGTCAGACCACTGTTTTTATCAAAGACAATTTTGCATAGAGTACTGGTATAATGTAGAGAAATGGCGCATGCTATTATATAATTTAAAGATCTATAGAATAAAGTATTTCTTTTTTTTCTCAAGATTTCTGCTCTCAGTCACTTAATAAATGACAAATTCCTTTACTTAAAACAATAACGTCAACATACTCATGGCTCAGAAAATGCTTTATTTTGAAGGCAACCACCTATTCTTACAAGGGTCTCAGCCTGTGTCCTAATGGAAAAATCACTATAGGTGCTAAGTAATACACATTTGAAAAACATGGCTCATTTCTACTGGTGGAGTTTAAAAGTAGATGGCAAAAAGCTCTATCGTGAGCATACTAACATTTTCAACTTCACCTGCCACAGGAATTAATTATGTCTTTTCTTAAAGTCAAACTGAGGTTAAGCATCAAACTACAGGATCCCTTAAAATAGTTGGAGCTATTGAAGATTGAAGATTGTGTGTAAAGAAAACATAAAAAATAGTAATAGATTCTCTTATTTGTTGAAACACTACAGAGTGGCTCTGTTGACCCAAGTGGATACTCACAAAAAATTCAATACTTGTAAAATATTGGAAGACACTATGAAATATCTAAAATATATTAAAATGTAAAGACCACATTATTTTATATTTGTCTTTACAAAAAACCTGATATTCAACACAAAATATATTAGAATATTTGAAAATTAATATTTGATTTTTAAAATATAAATACCACCAAGATAAAATTTGTCAAGAATCTTTCTCCTGTATTTGCAGAATTATTGAGGGTAACATTGTAATTATTACACAAATGAACACTATTTTAAAGCCTTGATCTACACCATTTCTTACTATTTTATTGCAAAGAGAATTGCTTTATACATTGAGCATATCTAAATGAAGATCTACAGGTATTTGAATTGCCAAACATTTAACAAACTGAAATAAAAAAAATTCACAGATTTTATTATTTTTCATGTTCAAACAACCCAGTTTGAGCTGGAAGAAAGCCCTTGAGGTCTGCAGAATGTGGGTAAGAGATGAGCTATAATTCATCTCTGTGGCTGAGGACAACTGTGGCGAGGATAGCGACTCAGGCCGTGAGACGGAGCTTGGTGGCTGGAGAAATGTGGTCTTTGAGAAGGCTGGGCAACTTAAATTCTGATTTTTACTGCTGTCTCCCCTATTAACGAATACATATTTATTAGGAGACTAAGAACTAACTAACTAAATAATTCTGAAAACGATACAGACATTTTATGGAGGACAGAAATAAAGAAGTCATTCTTTTGTGTGCAGTAGATACTTGAATGCTTTTAACATAAATCACCAGTACTTTGAAAGTATGTTTCAGGATCTAACAATGACAACTGAAGAATGCATAGTTCTGGAACATTGTGAGATTTAGAGAATTCTTCCTCTCATTAAAAAATAAGCTGGAAAGTTTGAGTTATAATAACAGATGAACTGGGAAATAGTCATTTTAAATTAATATAGGATCCTTTATTGATGATTCAAATATAATTTTAAATCTAGCTAAATTAAGAGATATGCACAAACTCATCATAAAGTAAGTTATTTCTTATATAAAAAAGAAATGTTTGAAAATACATGTTTTTGATGGTGAATAGCTAAGTACATGCCACTAAAATGATTTTTCCACTGTATTTTAAATCAAACATTTTTAATGGTTTGCAGGAATAACTTAACCCCAAATGACATTATTTCAAACTAACAGACATTGGAATATAATTTTAATTTAATTCAAATTTTTTACCTTGAACTTTGAATTGAGTCTCTTCCTTTAAGTGATATTTCTATTT
>PVKA01018103.1:0-44478 GCA_004027165.1 Ctenomys sociabilis | reverse complement strand
TGTGGGTACACTTTGGGTTCAGTCCCCAGTAACACACACTCACACACACACACACACACACACACACACGCACGCACGCACGCACGCACGCACATTCACACACATTCACACCCAGAGTCTCTGCTGAGGATGTTAATGTGTGCTTGGAGAGCTAAGGTCAGGGAGCTGGTTTATCCAGAGGGCTAGGACTATACACAGAATGGGGATTTCAATCCCACTGAAGACCTCTGGGTGCTTTATCACCATGGCCAATTGGCAAAGCAACCATGCCTGTGGAATGGGATGGTGGGCTTTGGGAGACTCTGCAAAGGTGGTGGGCCTGCGGAAGGCACACAGGCCCTGCCCGAAGCCATGTCCTATACGTCTAGAGCCGTATCCTTCCTGATAAAATTGGTAATGTAAATATTTTCCTGTTCTGAGAGGTCCTCTAGTAAACTGTCAAACCTAAGGAGGCTGTGGGAACCCCCAAATCTATAACCACCCAGAATCATTGGGCTTAGCAACTGGTACTTGTCATGGCAGCAGTTTTGTGCAACTGAGCTTGATCATATGTGGTCTGCATTAACTACAGATAGTTAATGTCAGAAGTGAACTAAACTGTGGGCCTCTGAAGTGATGCTAAGAAAAAGCACCAAAAAGCTATACCACCCAGAGAGGCACTATTCTAATGTTCCTTCATAAATTTATTTACTTCTAAAATAAAAAAACAAATTTAATTACTTCTAACATTACTTAATCTTTTGTGTACTTATCATATACACTCTCAATACAATGTTAGAAGACAAAAGAGGTTTACTGACTGTGAGTTCTGTCCTGACTGGTCATAGATGTCACATTGTAAGGTACATAATTCCACCTGTGTTGCTTTTTTTTTTTTTTTTTAACATTTATTTTATTGAAGAACAAATAGCAAAGAGACACTTTTGGATTAACTTAGTAGGAAAGTTTCAACAATTAATACATTGCACATTGCTTTCATAGTGGCTTTTTGTTGTACAAGATATATACATGATATTCTATCTATAAACACTATTAGAATATAGTGTTTGTAGGTAGAATATCAAATGCCTCTATTCAATGAATTAAGAGAATGTAGCTATACCTATTTTTTTTTCAAAGCTGAATTATAGTACAGTTTCAATAATTAATACTTGTTACATTGTTATCTTCTCAGTGGTCATTCATAGTACAAGGAGCAGACAGGATATCCCGTTCAAATACCACTAGCAACAATCCTTCCTCTCACAGAATTACACAAAAGAAATGCACATCTATCCTACCTGTACTGTTTATACAAACACAGAATGGTTCCCTCTTTGTATCCCCCCTTTTTTGTTTAGCCCTGTCAAAGATGGGTATTCTATGGTCATTCAATTATTATAGGTGCTTTAATTCAGTGAAACAATCCAACACGGTCCAGCAGTCCACAACAATAGTGGGTTATTTGAATAAGTTGTTGACTAGAGCCATTTACGGCTCAGCTTATTATTTTGGCTTATTTTATATACCTCATTTTTATACTTTGCTGCTGGACGGTTAAGACTGAGATAAAGCAAGATCTATATAACAAAAAATATAATTTTGTATGTGATGAGGTCAGTCAAGTCCCCTCAGGATTTACGCTGTAATGCCATACCTCACTCTGTAGATCCTTTCTCAGTGTCAGCAATGTGGATAAGTCACGGCCATTGCTTGACCAGTCTACTCTCTGTGAAAGCCTGAAAGAAAGTTTTCTCTCCTTGTGACTCTCCCTAGGCACTCTATAGATCATCGATCACATTCCTCTGTGGTTCCATAATCTCCTTGATCAGAAAACTTGGGGCACAACTAAGGTCCATGATGTTATAGTGCAGGTTCTCCTATGTCCAGTCTTCACTGACCTTGAAAGGCTAGGGCCAAAATGTTGGCTGACCTTGCAGCCCTTTCATTTCTCCTATTTTTGATCTGCAAACTTAGGATGTTAACCATCCAGAAGAGAAGCTGGTTAGTACCCTGTGACATATGCAGTTTAGTTTACCCTAAATATCTAACTTCTTTTTAGTTGTAGTAATATCTATTTGTATTTTTTCTTTTGATTTCTTATACTAGGGAGACTATACGATATTTGCACATGTGTCTAGTTTATTTCTCTTATGAGTATATGTTCAAGTGGCATCCACTTTAATATAAACGCATCAAATTTATCATTCCTTATAGCTCAATAATACCCCATTCTACAGCAATACCACATCTTTTTCAAGCATTCGTCATGTGATGGGCATCTTGGTTTGTTTCCAAGATTTTGTTATCACAAATTGCACTGCTATAAACACAGGTACACATATATCACTATGATATGGTGTTTCAGTTCCTCCAAGAAAACTCCCAGTAGGGGGATAGCTGGCTTCAATCACATTTCCGGCCTAGTTTTGTGAGGAGTCTCCACACTGATCTCCACAATGGTTGCACCAGTCTACATTCCCACCAGCAGTGGAGAAGGGTTCCCTTTTTCCCACATCCTCTCCAGCATTTGTTGTTGGTTGAGTTCTTTATGATAGCCATTCTTTCTGCAGTGAGATGGTATCTCAGGGTTGTTTAAACCTGCATTTCATGAATGGCTAGCGATGTGGAGCATTTTTTCATATATATATTCACTTCTTTAATTATATCCTCTGAGAAGTGTGTATTCCTCTCAGATGCGCATTTCTGGACTGGGTCTTTAAATTTCAGGGCCCTAATATATTTTTTTTCCTTATAAATTTTAGAGAGTAGGCCTTTGTCGGAGTGCTTATTAGTTACGATTTTTTCGAAATTTGTGGGTTGTCTTTTTCACTTTGTTGACAGTTTCTTTGGATGTGCAAAAACTTCTCAATTAACAGTTGATCCCAGTTGTTAATTCTTTCAAGTGTTTCCCGTGCGAACACATGTTTGTTCATGAACTCTTTGCCAACCCCTATGTCTTCAAGAGTTCCTCCTACTTTCTCTTCCAGGAGATTGTTTCTATTTTAATGTTTAGATCTTTAATCCATTTTCATGTAGCTTAGTGCATGGTGATAGACCTGGGTCAAGTTTTAGTTTTCAGCATGTAAAAAGCCATTTTTCCCAGCACCATTTGTTAAAGAAGCTATCTTTCTTCCAGTAAGCATGTTTGGCCCTTTTGTCGAACATCAGGTGGCTGAGAGTGTTTGTAGAGGCCTCTGCATCTTCTAATCTATTCCACTGATCCTCAGGTCTATTTCATTGCAAATACCATGCTGATTTTATCACAGTGACTTTGTAGTATAATTTCAAGTCAGGAATTGTGATGCCTCCTGTCTTGTCTTTGTTGGCCAGGACTGCCTTTGCTATTCTAAGTCTTTTCTGGTTCCAAATAAATTTTAGGAACGATTTCTCTAGGTCTGGGAGGTATGTAGGTGGCAATTAGGGATTGTGTTAAATCTGTACAACAATTTTGGGAGTATAGTCATCTTCATGATGTAGATTCTTCCTATCCAGGAGCAGGGAATATTTTTCCTTTTTCTGAAATCCTCTATGATCTCTTTTCTTAGGGTGCTGTAATTTTCCGTGAAAAGATTTTTGACTTCTTTGGTTAAGTGAATTCTAAGGTATTTTATTTTTCACTGTGCTATTGTAAAAGGTATTGTTTCTATACTTTCCCTCTCAGTGTGTTTGCGATCTGTGTAGAGGAATGCTATTGACTTTTGAGTATTGATTTTGTATCCTGCTATGCTACTGAATTTGTGTATCAATTCTAGTAGCTTCTTGGTGGAGTTTTTTGGGTCTTCCAAGTAAAGTATCATGCCATCTGCAAGTAGTGATAATTTAACTTCTTCTTTACCTATTCTTATTCCTTTTATTTCTCCCTCTTGTCTAATGGCTGTAGCTAATGATTACAAAGCTATATTGAATAGGAGGAGATAAGCTTGAAGCATTTATACTGAAGTGGATACCACCTGAACATATACTCATAAGTGAAATAAACCAGACACACATGTGTAAAAATCGTATAGTCTCCCTATACGAAAGAAAGAAGCGAAAAGCAGAAATACAAGTGGAAACGTACAACAACAACAAAAAACAATTGATTCAGATAAAGCAAAGTGAATGGCATATGCTGCAGGATACTAATCAGCTTTTCTTCTGGATGGTTAACAACCTAAGTTCACAGATCAAAATTGGAGAAATAGAAGAGCCACAAGGCCAGCCAACACTTTGGCCCTAGCCTTTCAAGGTCAGCGAAGACTCAAGACATAGGAGAACCTGTATTGCAACATCATGAAACTCAGTTGAGTTCCAAATTTTCTGAACAAGGAGATTATGGAGCCACAGAGGAAAGAGATCGAAGTTCTATAGTGTGCCTGGGGAGAGTCACATGGAGAGAAGACTTTCTCTCAGGTACTCACAGAGAGCAAACTGGTCAAGCATTGGCCGTGACTCATCCACATCGATGACACAGACAAAGGGTCTACAGAATAAGGTACAGGACTATAAGATAAACCCTGAGGGGACTTCACTGACCTCATAAGAAACATAAAGTACATGTGTTGGTATATAGGTCTTGCTTTATCTAGGTCTTAACCATCCAGAAGAAAAGTATAAAAATGAAGTATACACCGCAGGGCCATAATAATAAGTTAAGCTGTAAATGGCTATGGTCGACAACTTCTTCGGATAACTCACTATTGTTGTGGAATGCTGGACTGTGTTGGATTGTGTTGTCGAGTTCAAGCACCTAAATTAGTTGAATGACAATGGAGTGCCCATCTTTGACAGGTGTAGACAAAGGAAGGGGTATAGAAAGGAAGAATCATGATGTGTGTGTATGGACAGTACAGTTGGGATAGATACGCTGTGCTTCTACATAATTCTATGAGAGGCAAGATTTGCAGTAATAGTGGTTGGACAGGATATTATGTTGGCTTCTAGTATTATGGACAACCACTAGGAAAATAACAAGGTAGAAAGTATTAATTATTGAATTTTTAATGTAATTCAGGTATAAAAAATAAGATACGCAAATAGCTACATTCTCTTAATTTGCTGATAAGAGACATATGATATAATAATGTCTGTAAGTTTAATATCATGTATGCACCTTCTATGATACCAAAAATTACGAAAACAGTTTGCAATGTATTAATTTATCAAATCCATGTTGTCAAGATATCTTAAAACTGTCTCATTGATATTTGTACTTCAATAAAACAAACAAAAATAATAATTAAAAAAGAAAAAAAAGAATAGGAGGAGTGATATAGGACATCCTTGTCTCATACCAGATCTAAGAGTAAAACAATTCAGTTTTTCCCCATATAGAATTATATTAGCAATTGGGTTGTTACAGATGGCTTTTATCAAATTGAGGTAGAGGTCATCTATTCCAATTTTCTGTAGGTCTTTGAACATGAATGAGTGTTGGACTTTGTCAAAGGCTTTCTCTGCATCAATTGAGATGATCATGTGGTTTTTGGATTTCAGTCTATTAATATAGTGTATTACAGTTATAGATTTTTGAATATTGAATCATCCTTGCATCCTTGGGATAAATCCTACCTGATCATGGTGTATGATCTTCTTGATGATTTGCTGTGTTCTGTTTGCTAGGACTTTATTGAGGATTTTTGCATCTATGTTCATGAGGGAGATTGGCCTGTAGTTCTCTTTTTTAGTTGTGTCTTTCCCTGGTTTTGGAATCAGTATAATATTTCCCTCCAGAAATGATTTTGGGAGGACTACTTCCTTTTCAATTTCACTGAAGAGTTTGAGGAGTATAGGGATTATGTCTTCTATAAATTTCTTGTAGAATTCAGCTGTGAATCCATCAGAACCTGGACTTTTCTGTTGGCAGGCTTTTTATTATGTTTTGTATCTCATTGGCTGTTATTGGTTTATTGAGAGTTGTTCTATCTTCTTAATTCAGTTTTGGTAATTTGTACCTTTCTAGGAATCTGTTCATTTCATCTGTGTCTTCTATTCTGTGAGTGTAAAGATTCTCAAAGTAGCTATTGACAATCTTCTGAATTTCCACTGAGTCTGTGGTGATTACACCCTTTTCATTCCTTATTGTTTGTATTTGAATTTTTTTTTCCTCTTCTTGATGAGGTTAGCAAGGGTCTTATCGATTTTGGAAGAATGTTTTGGTTTGTATTTATTTATTTTTTGGTGGAACCAGGGATTGAACTCAGGCCCTTGCACTTGCCAGGGAAGCACTTATTCCACTGAGCCATGTCCCCGGCCCTCTCGATTTTGTTTAATCTTTCAAAGAACCAACTTTTTGATTCGTGGATTCTTTGACTTGTTTTCTCATCTCAACTGAATTCATTTCTGCTCTAATCTTTACAATTTCTTCCCATCTTTGGGCGCTGGGTTTGGTTTGCTCTTCCTTTTCTAGATATCAGAGGTACAACATAAGTGTGTTTACTTGTTACCATTCTGTTTTCCTAATGTGTGAGCTCATAAGTATGAATTTCTCTCTGAGAACTGCTTTCATCGCATCCCATAAATTCTGATAAGTTGTGGTTGAATTTTTATTGAATGGTAGATATTGCTGAATTTCTTGTTTAATTTCTTCTGTGACCCATTGAGTGCTGAGTAGGGTGTGGTTTAATTTCCATGTATTTAGCAGGTTTTAGGTTTCTTTTGTCGTTTATTTCCAGTTTCATTGCGCTGTGGTTGGATAATATACATGGGATAATTTCTGTTTTCTTGCATATATTTAAGCATGACATTGGATTAGTACGTGTCTATTTTAGAAAATGATCCGTGTGCAGCTGAAAAAAATGTGTATTGAGCCGTGGTTGGGTGGAACACTCTCTACGTCCAGCAGGTCCACTTGTTCCAAGCGTAGTTCAGTTCTGCTACTTCTTTGCTCACTTCTTGTCAGGTTGACTTATCTTTTTGAGATAAGGGGGTGTTAAGGTCTCCTGTGAATACTGTGGTCTTGGATACTAGATTTTTCATGTCCATTATTTGTCTTACATAATTGGGTGCTCCTGTGTTTGGTGCATAGATATTTATGGGTGTTACCTCTTCCTCTTGAATTTTTCCCTTAACGAAAATATAGTGGCCTTCTTTATTTCATTTGATTCTTCTTGGTTTGAAGTTGAGACAGTCTCAGAATAGACTTGCTACTCCTGCTTTTTTCTGAGGTACTGGAGCATGTAAGGTGTTCCATCCTTTGACTTTAAGCGTATGAATGTCTTTTTGAGTTGATTGTGTTTCTTGTATACGGCATATGGTTGGGTTTTGTTTCCTTATCCACTATGCCAGTCTATTTCTCTTAATTGGTGAGTTGCAGCCACTTACGCTGATGGTTATAATTGAAATGTGCTGACTTATGACTCTCATGCTGCTGACCTGCTGCTGTTTGCTCCTTTTTGTCCTGTGTTTGTCTGTCCTGTTTAGTGGGTTCCTTCTGTTCTCATTCATGGAGTTCTGGTCGTTGTGGTCCCTCTCTAGAACATCTTTCAGTAGCCCGTGTAGGGATTGCTTTGTCATCATGAAATTCTTTAGCTGTTCTTTGTCGTGGAAGTATTTCACTTCTCCATCAAACTTGAAAGAGACTTTTGCAGGGTATAGTAGTCTTGGCTGGAATTTGTTTTCATAGAGGACTTGAAGAACTCTGCTCCATGCTCTCCTTGTCTTCATGGTTTGTGTAGAGAAGTCGGCTGTAATTCTGATGGGGTTTCCTTTAAATGTGATCTGCTTCTTTTCTCTAGCAGCTTTCAGTGTATTATTCTTGTGTTGGATTTCTGGGATCTTGACTATTATATGTCTCGGTGTGTTTTTAGTTGGGTTGAATTATTTGGCATTCTGTATGCTTTTTCTTAACATGCATTCTGAATGTTAGATTGTTTCCTCATATTTGGGAAGTTTTGTACTATTACTTCTGCCCATATTCTTTTTATATCATTTGTATTGACTCCTTCATTCTCATTGATGTTTATTAATCTCATATTGTTCATCTTTGCGTCATTTTGCAGGTGATGGATTATTTTTTCCTGCTTCCTCTTTTTTTTTATTTTTATTTTATTGAAGTTCCTCTTTGTTTTTAAGAGATCCTTTCTTTTTCACTAGCTGCACCAGCATCTTCAAGGTTTGAAACTCTGTCTTCGTTTTCACACAAATGGTTTTGTAGACTCGTGTTTGAGATTTTCTCTGCTTCATGTGATCTATTTCTTTCCTGTATTGCTCATTTGAAGAATCTGTTGTATTTCTAATCTCCTCTTTTTTTAATCAATGTCTTCTTTAGAGGTAGTTATTAATTGTTTTACTGCAGTTTTTTCCAAACTGTGTTTCTTCCATATATTTCTGTAATTGATTCTCTATTTGAGATGCTATGATTTCAAAGATTTCTTTTTTTATTTCAGAATTTATTTCTGTTCTGAGTTCCTCTTTACCTTCCTGCTGTTGTTTCTTTGATTGTGACGCTATTAATTCATATGTTTCAGCTGGAATAGTGTTCTCTGCACTTGTTCTGGGTGGGCATTGGGTTTCCCCCATATGTTTCTGGATTTGATCCATTACTTAAGATGCTATGTATTCAGAAATTTTTTTTAATTTCAGGCGTTAATTCTGGTCTGAGTTCCTCTATACCTTTCTGCTGTTGTTCCTTTGCGTCCGTCTCTGTTCATTCATTCATTTCAGCTGAGCTAGTGTCCTCTGCACTTATTGTTGGGCTTGAGGCTTGAGATTGCATTTTGCTGCTTGTCTTTGTCATTTTGTATAGCACTGACCTCTGACCTTTGGTGTAGAGCTTTGGTGTAGTTACAACCTTAGCACATAATGAGATTCGGGTGTCAATCTCTTAAATTTGAGATTATCCAGTCATGCCTCACTTGGATGTAGCTGGGTTTGATGTGCAGAAGCTCTCCCACACACTCACTGGACTGTGCTGGGTTTGATCAGGGGCTGGAATAGTTACAAAACTTTTCACTTGGTCAGTGGGCTTGTGGGCAGGGGCTCCAGGGAGTTGCAGGGTGAAACGGGCTGGAGTGGATTGCCTAGAATCTCAGAAAGTCTCGCTGGCTCGGAGGTCTTGTGGGTAGGGGCTCCGGTACGCGCTCACCAGAGGCACGCTGGGGAGCCGATAGTTCTCCCACACACTCACCAGGCCGGGCTTGGGTGGATCAGGGGCCGGAAGAGTCCCAAAACTTCCCACTCGCTCAGCGGGCTTGGGGGCAGGTGCTCCAGGGAGTTGCAGGGCTGGATTGTCTAGAGTCTCAGAAAATCTTGCTGGCTCAGAAGTCTTGGAATGCTGCCTTTTATTTTCTACTTTATTAATTTTTTTTTTTAACAGTACTGGGGATTGAATTTAGGACCCTGCGCTTGCCTGAAAAGGTGGCTCAGTAGAATAAGTACTTCCTTAGCAAGCGCAAGGGTGTGAGTTCAATCCCCAGTTCCGCATAAAAAAAAAAAAAACACCTTTGCTGATTCTTTGCATAATTAAATTCAAGCCACTTAGCACTATGGGCCAATCCTAGCTATACATCTCTCTTACTTGGCTGTTCCAGAATCACATTTTTTATGATAAAGGACAAACTTTCTGAGGACTATTTCAGGAAATTCAAAGCAAAGATACATGACCCTTCAATAAAAGACCCTTTCAGCCCTGAGAGCTGATACTTTGACTCTTGAAGTGATTTTCAGCCGGAGGTGATATCACCTTTGGGGGGAGTTTGGAAATGCCTGGGTTTGTGTTGTCTCAATGAATAGCAAACACACCCAGTGTAACAGGGTAGGGGTCAAGGATGTTAAATGCCCTGTGTTACAGGGGACAGCTCAACAGAGCTCTGTACTTCTGGACTCTAGGTACTAAGTGAGATTCAGGCAGGCATAGAGGACCACCTGATTTCTAATGCCAAGCATGCTTGTGGTACTGGGACCAAACCAAGGAGTGTTCAACCAGCCCTTATTCATTTTTTATTTTAAGACAGGGTCTTGTAGCCCAGGCTGGCCTTGAACTTGCAATCCTCCTGCCTCAGACTCCTCATTAGCTGGGATTATAGGAATGAGCCACTACAACCACTGTCATTCCTACTTTTTATTTTTTAAGTACCAAGGGTTGAACCCAGGGTCTTTGTATTGAGCTATACTCCCAGCTGTTAAACACACACACACACACACACACACACACACACACACACACACACACAAAAAAAAAAAACTTTAAAAATATTTAAAGAAAAATCAAGCCAGTCTTGCTAAATAGTTTAACTGCCCAGGTGGGGCTCAAACTTGTTATCTTCCTGCCCCAACCTCCCAAGAGTGCTGAGATAATAGATATGCACCACTATGTCCAGCTCATCTGTACTTTAAAACTAAGTGTGTGAGTTAAATAAATTAGCAGATCAGCAAAAACAAACAAGTAGACACAAAGCAAACAAAGTATTCATGGCAAGAATTCTACAGCTCCAAGCAAACGTAAGTTAGTAACTTAAAGTAGACTCAAACCAAACAGACTTCATGTAATTTTGTTGAAATACAAATGATATAAAATTTTCTGTGGAATGAGAGAGTGCTGTTAATTTTAATCTGTTTCTATGTTATCAAAACAAAACTGACATCACATTGAACCTACTTATAAAGGTACTTACACATCTGGGTAAGTTGGTGGGCATTTCACTCTCAAATCAACTTTCACATACACTTCTTCACCTGTAAGGCCTTGAGGATACAGAACTAAATTGATTTCAGGAGGCTCTGTGACCTAAAAAAGAAAAGAACATTTTTTTTTTTTCTCCCAGAGAGGATCACCTCAGCTCAAAAGCTCTACTTTCAAATTTGGATACATAATTATACCTTCATAGATATTGGACCGATATTTTCCTGTATTACCATGATTCATTTTCTATTGACAATCCAGCAAAGCAGGAGTGTTGTCCCTCCCCCCCCCAAAAAAAATCCCTTCCCTTTGAGATACATTAAAAATTGAGACTTCCCTTTCCCTGGTGTGGCAGGAAGAACCCCCGCCCCAGTTGCCTGCAACCCACTATAAAATGGACCCTCACAAAGTCCCATCATAGATGACACAGTCAAGGTGCCCAACACTGGAACCTGGTCTACACACAGCTGCATCCACATGCACAGTACCACATCAGCACCTCTAGGGGCCACAGCATTGTCTTCATGGCCAGGGCCTCCACTGAGGCATCAGAGGCCCAGTATCTTGCCCAGCCACTTTAGCCAAGGCACAGGAGGGTCCCCCAAACTCTGGTTCCATAGTGAAAATGGCAGAAAGAGATGAAGATAGAAGTTGCAAACTGACACTGCATGGACAGAATGCAGTTGCCAATAACAAGAATGGGCACAAATGATGCTGGGTTAATAAAAATCTCATTTGTTAAAAATAAACACAAAGGATAGAAAATTTTATGAGCGCTTTCTGCAGAAAGTCAAATGTTCACAGGCTTTGCTAACAACTCAGCTATAAATTATGGGGAAAATATTACAATCACCAATTAATTTATTTTGTTATTTTTACAGAAGGGTCTAGAGGGTGTTCAGTATCTCACTACTGAATCAGACTCAGTGATCGGCCTGTTTACAGCTTCCCAAGAGCTGGGATTATAAATGTGCGCCACCACGCCCAGTCTCAATTGCATCTCAGCCCACCCCAGGGTCCCTGTGTCTGCTTGCAGGTGTTTTAATCCTGTGAGCTACTTGGCTGGCCCACAATCACCAATTTAAAAACCTGTCATGAGAATGATTTCTCTAAAAAACAAAAAGAGAAAAAAATGGTTCCTTGCTACTCATATCACTTTACAAAATATGTAATACAAAAGGACTTCTTGGAAGACGGCAGAGCAATAAACAGCAACAAATCAACCTCTTCAATATTTGGAATCTAGGTACTGGGTAATAATAACTTGGGGAAGAATGGTGCATTCCCAGAACTTAGGAAGGATCGGAGGGAAAAAATGGAGCCCACAGAGAAAGTGAAAAGACAGGCCTCAAGGCAGGAGGAGGGGACTAGCAGCACTTTCTCCCTGGCTCCTTGCTCCTGTCTCCTGACTCGAGGTAAGTCCAAATCTACGAGACACGGTGTAAGTGGATGGCTCTAGAGGCCTTCTGGGAGAAACACACCAATGGAATGGAGCAGTGGATGCTGTGGGCTACACCGGCTTGTGAACGACTCCAGTCCTGGGACTGCTGTGTCCCATGGAGAGGCTGCTTGCTCAGACGCCACCTTCAGGAGGGGCTCAACTGAACTCAGGACTCAGAGCAGCCATGGGGTGGCTTCATCTCAGAGATCCCAATGCTGAAACCCCATGTGACTGGAGTGACTGTGAGGGACGAACGTAGGAGATGTCCAGGACCAGGGAGCCAGAGTCAGGTCAGCAAGAAACATCCAGAGCATGGTAGACTGGAAGACCTAGGCCCCAACCTCACAATCAGAGGCCAGGATCGGACTCAACTTGTCTGGATTTAAAAGCACCAGAATCCTGGCTGGTGAGACTTCTCAGAGGAGTAAGTGCCTGCTTAGGAAAGCACAGGAAGCTGGGTTTGATCTCTGGCGTCAGGAGGCACCAGGAGCAGTCCCACCCCGACCCCTGGGGTGTGCTAAGCTGGCCACCTAGGCCAGGCCCAGTGGTGCATGCCTCTAATCCTGTAATCCCAGCACTGGGGAAGCTGAAAAAGGAGGATCACTATAAATCCGAGCTGTATAGTAAGATCCTGTACCAAATACACTAAAAAAAAAAAAAAAAAAAAAAAAATAGTACCAGAATCAGCCTCTACCCCAACCCCACTGCAGGCCTGCCAGGATCCTCCAGCCCAGATCTGGACTCTCTCTGCCTTCCTTGTCCACCAGCGACAGCAAGCACAACGATGTCTTGAATTGGACACTAACACAAATTGTAGACCTCAAAAAAGAACTACAGACTTGAAATCACAGGGAAAGCCCCTTTTTTCTTTGTTTGCTTTTTCATTTCTACATTACTGTTTGTCTGTTTTTGTTTTTTTCAATGAGTGTGAGCACTGCCATTAGTTTTGTTTTGTTTTTCCTTTCTTTCTTTCCTGTCTTGTTCACTAGCTTCCCAAGGCTTGGGTAAAATTCTTTTGTCCTTTAGCCTTGCTTCTAATCTCTTTCTCAAAGCTCTTTTATTTCTTTATTTTTCCTTCTTATTCTTTTTAAACTTCCTCCCCTGAAGATAAAATCACTCCACTGAATGGATATTTACTGTACATAATTTTGTGATATATTTTATTATGTTCTTATAAAACTATAAATCTTATACCTATGATTAAAGGTGGCAAATCAGCAGTAATCACACTGTCATTTTCTAGTGTGTGCTCGATGGTACTGTTATTACTGACTATGCCACTTCAGCCAAGGTGACAGTTGTGATCGCCTGATTTTCCTATATCCCAATACCTCGCTTGTGGATCACAAACAATACTATGGTTCAGTGTTGGTGCCCAGGGGATATAAAGTAACATTTTACTATGTTAGGGACCAGACTACGTGACTGTGGTCTCATGGTATGAGGTCAGTGCGACTTGCCTCAAGAGACAGGAGAGTTTATTAATACCTACACGGTGTCTGGCTATGTTGAGAAAGCTCATATTTACAGCCTCTTGAGACAAGATAATATGTATCTACAGAATACAAAATGCAGGCATCTGGGGAAGGACTTTAATCTTGTCCCCTTATGAAATATCAAACTTGATTCTCATTTTCTTATGCCACTCCTACAACGGTCTCCTATTCCAGGAAAAGCACATTACCTTCTGAGCTTCTTGCTAATGACCTGCATACAAATAAATATGGTCAACCTGAGAGATCAGAGATACAGTCCACGGGAGGTGGACTCCTCCTTGAGTCCTGCCATCCTTTTCCCCTAAACACTATTTTTTGTCTTTTCCTTATTCCCTGTTGTCATCCCATACCTCAGTATCCCTGGGTCTGATAGGCTCCCAGCAGTCCACTACCACAGAATTTGGTGCTAGGCCAAACACTCAGCAAAACCTCCTCCCTAATAAACTGTAGAGGGAGAATCTTGGGACAGACTTAAAAGCCAAAAGGAGCAATATCTTCTATGCCTACAAGGTATCTCTGAAAAGCAGTCATTTCCTAAAGTCTTAATATTGGTAATAAGCACTATAAGCCTCAACATGGAAAACAAACAACCACTACCACTAAAAGTAGAAAATGAAAAGACACAGAAGGAATATGCACCCAGGAACCCTCAACTTGCCCCTAATGGTTGACACACTGTGTCACCTTGAGAAGTTCAGGAATTTAAAGAATTCATCAGAGCACCAAGGCCCTCCCTTTGTAAACATCCTCATCCTGTGCGAGAGCAGGGCATGGAGATGGCGTGAGTGTTACACCTGCACTAGGGGTGGCAGCCTGCTTAAGAGAAGAAAAGAAGTTTGTTTCTTCCTCCACTTGTGCTTTTGCTACTTTGGCTGTTTTCTACCACTATGAACTGCTGGCCCTGTGCCATGCCACCTTGCCTTGGGGCCAGCTGATTATGGACTGAAACCTTCAGGTGGTTCAAACTATCGGAAGTATACACAGCAGAGTCAACCAATGTAAAGATAAAATATCAGATCTAGAAAACAGGATTGAGGTTGGTGATCACCAAATGAAAGACTTCTGAAAAATAGAAAAGGACCCCCCAAAAATCAATCAACACTGTTAGATGATACAAAGAAAACTAATATAAGAATACTGGAATCAATGAAGAATCAAATGATAGTACAAAGGACATAAAAGATCTATACACAGAAGTAATGGCAGAAAGCATCCCAAGCATGGAAGAATTTCAGATAAATAAGGCCAAAAGGCCATAAGCAGAAAAAAGCTACACCAAGGCAAGATTCCAGAAATTCAACCCAAGAACAGAATATTAAAATCCTTCACAGAAAAGGAACAAGTCACCTATTAAGGAAAGCCCAGCACAGTAACAGAAGATTTGTAAAAACAAATACTCAAGGAGAGCCAAGGTATTTCAAGCCAAAAAGAAAAGAACCTCCAACCCAGATTGATGTACCCCACAAAATTATTTTTCAAAATCGATGGAGAAATAAGACATTTCCATGATAAAGAACACCTAAAGAAATTATGACTACAAAACTAGCTCTTGAAAAAGTTGTGAAGGATATCCTAAAAATAGACAATGAAGACAATTCTGAGAATCCCAAAAGAATGAATCCATTAGGCAAGGCAAACAGTTGAACAGATTGAAAGGAAATGGAATAAAAGGAAAACATGAGAAGGGTAACTCAATCCTTACCAGTTTTAACCACTGTTGCAAATGGTCTCAGCTCACCAATTAAAAGAAACAGACTCTCAGGATAAATCAAAAAAGATCTAGCAATATACTGCATACAATAAACACATTTAGGGCCAACAAGATAGCTCAGTGGACAAAGTACCTGCCTTGGCAAGCCCAGGGATCAGGGTTGATTCTCCAACCCATATGCCATGCCAGCCCCACACCTAGGGCATGCTGAGCCATGGACAGAGTCTGGGCATGGTGGAGCACGCCTGTAATCTCAGCACTGGGGAGGCTGAAAACAGGAGGATAACTATGAGTCTGACCTGCTGATCTGCATAATAAGACTGTACCAAATACACAAATTGAAAAAACAAACACATATTTAACTAAAAAAACAAATTCATAGGCTGAAAGTCAAAGGATGAAAAACAGTATTCCATGCAACAGAAACCTAGAAAAATTAAGCAGTTACTCTATTTGTAGACAAAGTAAATTTCAAGCTGAGTGGTCAGAAGGACAAAAAAGTCAATACATTCTTGTTATGGAAACAATGTAAGAGGACCAGATAACAATAATAAATATCTATGCACCAACTAACAGCCCACTCAACTAAATAAATACTAATGGATATGAAAAATCAAATAAACAGTAATACAATTTAGTGCTTGTTGGGGGATTTCAATAGCCCACTGTCACAAATGGTCTAGACAACTACACACACACACACAAAAAAACGGGCTGGCAAGATAGCTCAGCGGTCTAGAGCGCCTCTCAGGGACCGAGGTTCGAGCCCCAGCACCACATGCCATGCCAGCCCCTCCCCGCAGGGCCGGCTGAGCTCACCCTCCACCCCCGCGAGAAAAGAATCCGTGATGTGTAGCGAGACACTGTAATACATAAAGGAATTAAAAAAAAAAATCAACAAAGAATTATCAGGGCTGAACCAAACCTTTGAATAAAAGGACTTAGTAGATATCAACAGTGTTCTGCCAAACAACAGAATATACATTCTTTTCAGTAGCATATGGGACTTTCTCCAAATAAGCCACATACTAGCTTAGCTAGCCACCTTCTAGCATATTAGAATACACTTAAGGAAATGGAAAGGAATTGAAATTATCCAATACATATCAAATCATAGTGCAATAAAACTGGAAATCAATGGCAAAAGAAACCACAAAAACTATATAAATACATGGAAATTAAATAACATGTTCCTGAACAATGAATGGGTCACAAGTGAGATGAAAGAATTAGACAGCTTGAACAACTTAATGAAAATGCCAATATGATATACAAGAATTTATGAGATGCAATGGAAAGGGTATTAAGAGGGAAATTTATAATGTTCCCGGCATCAGAAAAACAGGGAAAGCTCAAATAAACATTCTAATGTTGAATTTTCAGCTTCTAGAAAAAAAAGCAAATTAAACTAAAAGGTCTATGATAGAGAAAATGATAAAAATCAGAGCAAAAATTAATACAATTGAGACTAAGAAAACATACTAAGTATCAATGAATGTAAAAATTGGTTCTTTCAAAAATTAAATAAACTACACAAAAACGCTTAGCCAGCCTTATCAAAAAAGGAAAGGCCCAATAAAGAATGAAGAGTGAAATCAAAATGGATCTTGCAGATAACCACAAGATTATGAATACCTACAGTGATAACTTGTGCTCTAATAAAATGGAAACCCCAGAAGAAATGGATAGATTCCTAGATACACATGAATTATGAAAGCAAAATCAAGATAATACAAAAATTGGGGCCGAGGAGGTAGCCCAGTAGAGTAAGTGCTTGCCTGGCAAGCACAAAGGCCTGAGTTCAATCCCCAGTTCCACATAACAAATAAATAAATAAATAAATTTTTAAAAATAAAAAAAATACAAAAATCTACATAACTCAAAATCAGTCAAAGACATCGAGGGGGAAAGAACCCCCAAACTGCCAACAAACAAAAGCCCAGGCCTTGTTGGACTTACTGCTCAATTTCATAAGAAATTTAGAGAACAAAACAAAGAAAACAAAAAAGAAATTTAGAGAACAGCTAATGACGCCAGTCTTCAAACTCTTCAATGAAACTGAAAGGGAAGCAACACTCCCAAACTTAGTCCTGGAACCAAGCATTAGCCTGACACCAAAACCACAAAAATATCCGTCCAGAAGAGAACTGTAGGCCAATCTTTCTAATGAACATAGATGCAAAAATCTTCAATAAGACATTGGCAAATAGAATGCAGCAAATTATCACAAAGATTACATACCATGACCAAATAGGATTCCTCCCAGGAATGCAGAGGCGGCACAACATAAGAAATTCAGGAAACGTAACAGAAACAAGGACAAAAATCAAATGATTATCTCAATGATGCAGGAAAAGCATTTGAAAAAGTCCAATACCATTCATGATAAAAATCATACAGAAAAGTAAAATACAACGGCCTTAACTCAATCAGATGAAAGCCATCTATGACAGTAGTCAACATCACACCAACTGGTCAAAATTTGAAAAACATCTCACTCTAAAATCAGGAACAAGACAAGGATACTCATTATCACCACTCCTGTTCAATGTCATTCTGGAAATATAAGGCAAAGCAATTAGGCAAGAGAAAGAAATAAAAAATATAGATGGATAAGAAAGAAATTTTCACTATTTACTGATGATATGCTTTACACAGAAAACCCCAAAAATTACACTAAAAAACTGCTAGATTTAATAAGCAAGTTCAGTAGCATAGCTGGATACAAAGTTAACATTCAAAAATCAATAGAATTCCTGTACACAAATAATAAACTCACTGAGAGAAAAATCAGGGAAACAACACCTTTCACAACAGCAATCAAGCGGGGGGATAGCTTAGTGGTAGAGCATTTGACTGCACAATAGCATCAAGAGAAATGAAATACCTAGGAATCAATCTAATGAAGGAAGTGAAAGATTTCAAACTGAAAACTACTGTACTCTATAAAAGGAGATCAAACAGGATATTAGAAAATGGAAAGATAATCCCTGTTCTTGAATAGGCAGAAACAATATAAATAGTCATACTTACAAAAACCGTTACACAGATTTAATGTGATTCTATTCAAATTACCAACAGCATAACTTGTAGAACTAGAGAAAACACTCCTAAAATACATACAGAATCAAAATTAGACCTAGAATAGCAAAAACAATTTTGGGCAACAATGTCAAGGCAGAGGGTTTCATGACTCTGAATTGGAAGTTATACTACAAAGCTAAAGTGATAAATACAGCATGCTACTGTCAAAACAAAACAAAAAAATCCCACAGACTTGAGGATCAATGAAACAGAATAGAAGATGCAGAAACAACCTGCAGCACACACAGCTAACGCATCTTTGACAAAGGGGCCAAACACTTGCTCTGGAAGAATGACAGCCTTCTTATTAAATGGTGCTGGGAAAAATGGCTTTCCACATGCTGAAAATTGAACCTAGATCCACATCTCTCACCATACACAAAAATACAACTGAAGTGGATCAAACATCTAAATATAAAAACAGAAATATCTAATCTTCTAGAAGACAAAATAAATAAAACTCTACAAGAATCTATCTAGAAGTTAGAATAAATAAAACATAGTTATAGGCACAGCCTATGAATGAAACCCAGATCACACAGGAGACATTACAAAGAATAAACAACTGGGATTACACAAAACTAAAAAGCATTTGCAGAGCAAACAAACAAACATCAACAGAGTGGAGAACTAACCCATGTGAAAAATTTTTTACCAGTTACTCCTCAGATGAAGAACTTATAACCCAGCATTTAGGAGGCTGAGGTAGAAGGATCACCACAAGTTCAGGGCTAGCCTGAGCTACATAGTGAGTTCAAAGCCTGAATTATATAGTGAGGTCCTGAAAAAAAACAAAACAAACAAACAAAACCCCCAAAACTAATATCTAGATCATATAAAGAACTGAAATAAAAACCAACCCCCAAATATAAAGACCCAATCCAAAAGTGGGCATCTGAAATAAATATATGTCTCAGATAAACAAATGCAAATAACAAATATGACAAAAATGTTCAGTATCACTGGTAATTTCAAGAAATGCTAAGTAAAAGAACACTGATATTTCATCTCAGTCCAGAAAGAATGGCTATCATGAAGAAATCAACAATTGATAAATGTCAGCAAAATTGTGGAGAAAAAAGACCCCTTCTCCATTGCTGGTGGAAGTATAAACTGGGGAAATGACTGAAAATTAGTATGGAAATTCCCCAGAAAACTAAAACTCAACAGAAGAATTTATAAAGAAAATGTGGTATTTATATACAATGGAGTACAACACTGCCATAAAGGATAAACTTGAGTCATTTGTAAAAAAATGGACATATCTCAAGACCATAATCTTAAGTGAAATCAATCATATATAAAGTTTAAGTATTGTGTTGTTTCTCCTTTCTGCAAAACCCAAAGGATAAATAAAGAGCATAATGGAGAACAGATATTAGAAAGTAGGAAGAACATGTTGAATGGCAAGAACAACAAAGCAGGGGTAATGAGAAGGGAAAATGGAAAGGGGAAAAAATTGAAAAACAAAAAGCTTTTGTAAGTAGGGAGAAAAAGGGTTAAAGGGAAGAGAGAGAATCAGAAAAAAGAAATTAAGATATATTATATACAGGTACAAATTCTCTACTATGAATATGATCAATTATGTTAAAATTTTTAAAGAAAATGCAGAACACCATATCCAAATGCCAAAAATATATCAAAGTAGAAAGATGTAGTAATAGAGGGGAGTCTTATTTTATGAAAGGCCAGTTATTTTCTACTAAGCTATCTTCGCTTACACATGATTTTGCCTTTCATTTTCTCATGTTCCTATTAATTAATGAAAACTCTACTTTAGAACAGCAAATGAAAACAGCACTCTAAATTCATATTGACTGATGCAGCTTAAAAGATGCAAATGAAACAAGGAGTTAAAAAATAAGACAGACATCATACAGACGATCTTCACAAAATCCATTATTCAAGATCCAACATAGGCCTGGCATGGTGACACAAGTCTGTAATCCCAGCGCTTGGGAGGCTGAAAGCAGGAGGATCACTGTAAGCTCGAGGTTAGCCCGGGCTAGAAAGTGAGTTCAAGGTCAGTCTGACTTACATAGTGAAACCCTCTCTCAAAAAGATACACCCAGAAACACACAGACACACACACACACACACACACACACACACACACACACACACGCACTCATGTGCATGTGCCAGTGTGAAAGTTAAACGAAAATGTAAAATGTCAGCGCCTCACCTAAGAAAAAGGGTAGTTCTCTTTGAAAAACAAGAACACTGCAGCAGTCCTCTACAAGTGGAAGAAGTTGGAAGTATGTAAACATACATAGAACTACAATTATCAGCAAGACCTACAAACAGAAACTACAAATGAAAACCTCAGATTCTTGGGCCCAATGTGAAAAGAATGTGCAACAGAGAGGGCATTTGAGATGAATCATTTCTGCATATGAAAGACAACAGACCAGGTTTAACATTCCCTCCTGCCTTCCCACCCCAAATCTGAATGCACTTTTATTTATTTATTAAAATCTTTATTTTTATTTATTTGGTACAGGGTCTTGCTATCCAGCTTGGATGCATAGTGATCCTCCTGTCTCAGCCTCCCCAGCACGGGGATTATAGGCATGCACCACCATGGCCAGTTTCAGCGGCTGGCATGACATGTGGCAACAGGGACAGAACCCAGATCCTCACTCAGACCACTGAGTTATCTCCCCATCCCTAAATACAGTTTCACATGTTAACTTAGTATTCCAGTGTTTACCATACTGAGAGGGAAGGGACACTTACTATGTACTGTACAAATAGGAAATCAAATAGGGTTACCATTGATGGCCAAAGTCTAGATTCTGTGCTGAATAGGTTTCAGACCACAAGCTTCTCAGATACAAAGTATATGTATGGAAAGTATACCTTTCAAATGAAACATTTTTAAAGAGTTTCCAGTTTGTCTTTATTGCGTTCTTTTTGGCTGCAAAGTGTAAAATGCAAAGAACAAAAGATTCCAGCAAAAATTATCTGTTCACGGGGCACTGGTGAAAACAGTGAACACAACCTGACCTATCTCCTTTGCTTTGTGAAACCTCTTGTGCTGAACTGGGTCTCCAGTGAATTTCTCAGAACACAAGGCATCCTGACTATCTCACTTTTCTCACTGTTGAGATAAGATTACCTGACACCCAAAGTTAACAGCAAGAAGGTCTCTTTGGCTCACAGATTGGAGAGGTTTCAGACCATAATAGGCTGACTCAAAGGCAGGTTAGCTTGGCAGAGGGGCACTACAGAGAACAGTGTGCCCACAAGGGAGCAAAAGCACCTTTCTGCCCACTGTATATTCTAATTAGGCTACTGGGGTTAGGGCAAGACCAAACCAAGCAGTGGGCTGATTTAGTAATCACATACCCTTAATCCCAGTATTGCACTATGAATTAATCACTCTAGATTTAGTCACCCCTATAAAAGCCACACCTATAACCCCCTGAGGCTTTGAGGGATACCCAAACGTAAGCTGTAACATTCTGCTCCAGGCCCCCCAAAGATTCATGCACATCCTTTTATGTAATCTCTAAGACTTGCTAAAATCCAAACAGATTCAGGATGCTACAAAATCCAAGTCCCAAGTCTCCTCTGAGGTTTAAGGCAATCTCTCTTAGCTGCAAGGCCCTGCACAATTGAAAAAAAGGTTAAATACTTCCAACATTCACTGGTACAAAACAGACATTTCCATTCCAAAACTTAGAAACAGGGGGATGCAAAGGAACAGGACCAAGCAAGTCCAAAATCCAGCAGGGTAACAGTAAACCCCCCAGTTCCATTTCTAGCATCCCTAGGAACCTGTGGCAAGTTGTGCGCTCCAAAGAGCTTGCGCTCTGCCCCTGTGACTTCTGTTGGTTGCAGCTCCCATGGCTTCTCTCTGGGGCCAACTCTGCTCCCTCCTTGCAGCTTTCCTCAGCTGATCCACATTCCTGGCTTCTCCAAACTTCTAGGGTCTGCACTGCACCTTTGGCTTCGTGCAGCTTCACACACTGCCCTCTTCAGGGCACACTGCCTGGCCTTCTTGGCCCTCTGAAATCAGGCGGCAGTCTCCCTGATCCCAGAACTCTTCCATTCTACATGTACCTAAAATCAGTGCCATGTGGATGACTCCAGGGTCTGCCACCACCCAGAGCAGTAGCCAGGTTTGCTTCTCTTAGCCCCAGGAGTTCAGGGCCTATGAGCCAAATCCGGAAGAACAACTTCGCTAGGCTGCTGCCATTCTGCGATATGGCACTCTGGGGTTCTCTTCTCATAGTAGTCTCTCATTTTTTCAGTTTCAAGGCTGCAAATGGTAGTGTCCTATGGCTTCTTGCAATGCCTTCAAGCTATCTTTTTTATTTTCCTATTCTTTCTTAGTGATCAAAATTTCCTCTTCTCTATCTTTGCAGTCCACAGCTTTACTAGAGCTTCCTTTCCAGCCAAATTCACTAGAATTATTCTATTTATTTAGTTATTGTATTTAGTACAGGATCTACAGGGACTATAGGTGTCGCGCGCAACCTCGCCGGCAAGGAAGACGCGACAACCAGCTCTTCTTTCCACGGTTTATTCAGGACCCCTATACAATCTCCTTCCCCTGCTAGCTAGCTTTTTTGCTTCCTCCTTCCTCCTTCTCCTAATCTCTCATAGGAGAAGCCCGCTCGTGGCTTTGAACCAGTGGGCGTCCAACCCCGGAGTTCCACGTGGGCACAGCCGATAGGTCCAGGTACACGGAAGCAACGCCCTAGTCCTAGCCTTAGCCAAACGAGAAGTTGTTTGCTACGGAGAGCATCCACCCCCAGGTGGGGGTGGAAGGCGGAAGCCAGCGCCGTCTTTAAGGTGCGGCTGTGCCTTTAAGGTGAGAGTTCTCACCCCCAGGCGGGGGTGGAAGGCAGAAGCCAGCATCACCTTTCAGGCGCAGCTATTCACAGCTCCCTACATATAGGGTCTCACTATATAGATCAGACTCTGTCCTATTCTGTTACAACTGCAGAACATAGGAAAAATTAAAGCAAAAGTAGTCAGGGCAACTATGTAAAGTAAATGACAACTGCATTAAATACTAGGCTTTTAATATCTTTAATTATTAAAGCAGTATGACAGCGATGCTGAAACAGATTAGTGTGCTGGGAGAGAGGGTCAAGAAAAAGATGTCAGTATATTTGGGAATTATTTTGTTCAGTAAGTTTTTGAGAGGATTTCACCAAGCACCAGGGATGTAGGAGTGAACAAACACACAGACCTTGTCCTTAGCAAGCTAGCATTCTCACATAACAGTGACATTTCAAATTAGTGGTGCAAAAGATTGAAAAACTCAACTGTTTACCTGAATAACTGAGGGAGTAGGAGGGCACACATGGAGGGGGCCTGGGCCCACATTTACAGGGAGCGAAGACTAAACTTAAAAAAAAAAAAGCAATTTCTATATTTATTTTATGGAAGTTTTAAAATAAGTATAAAAGAATTAAAAAGTTCATCTTAAAGCATTTATGTTTTAATAGAGTTGGAGCAGGGAAGTCCTCTGGGAAAAACATAAGCCACAGGGACTATAAAACAAAAAGTTGTTCACTTTGATTCTATTAAAAGTTTTAACTGTATCCAGGCAGGATTGCACATGCTTGTGATTCCAGCATCTGAACAGCTAAGGCAGGAGAATTGAGAATTCAAGCCAGCCTGGGAATACTAAGAACCTGTCATTAAAAAAAAAAGCAGGGGGGGGGAAGGTGGGAGAATAGGGAGATAGCTCAGTGGAATAAGTTGCATAACTGGGGATTGAACTCAGGCCTTTGCACTTGCCAGTCAAGAACTTATTCTACTGAGCTATCTCCCTGGCCACGGCAAATATTTTCATACATGATCCAAAACATTAACTATCCTAACATACATCTAGTTCTTACAAGTGAACAGAAAAATTGAACACAAGATAGAAAAAACTAAGTAAATGGCTTATAAGCAAAGTTCATACAGATGGTCCACAGAGGTTTTGTCTTTCTTTTTTTTTTAGACAGAGGCTTGCTATTAGTTCAGTCAGCCCTCGAACTTGGGACAGTCCTCCTGTGCCAGATTCCTGAATGGTGGGATTACAGGTGTGCAGCACCATTCCGAGTTCATAAACCAAAGAAATAAAAAGTAAAATGAGATTTATCTCATTTATCTATTGGCAATGATGAAAATGTTGTTGAAGGAAAATACTATACACTACTGGTAGGCCCAGAGACCAAAGCAAACTTTGTAGAAGGTGTTCTAATAGCTATCAAATGATAAGTGACCAGACTTTTTGCTGGTATGGAACAACAGAAAGATAAGCAAAGTAATTATAATGTGTAACTCTGTTCAAATTATAAATTATGTTTCATACTAGTGTTGCCCAAGCCTTTTTCATAACAAAATAACTTTTAGCATGCACCTCAAAATGTTTACTTATAAGTTATACACACAGGGGCTGGAGAAGTAGCTCAGCAAGTCTAAGCGCCTGCCTGGCAAGCACAAGCTTTGATCCCTGGTACCACATGCAGCAATGGCCCTATAACTCCCGGTGCACAGTATGGGCAACTAAAACTTGGTATAGTGGTGCACATCTGTAATCCCAGCACTGGTGAGGCCGAGACAGGAGGAAAACTAGAGTCTGAGCTGCACAGAGACCTTGTACCAAACAAAAATTATTTTTTTAAAATATTAAAGAATTATATACACATACTACTAAACTGAAATTTGCATTATAAGGCACCCCCTCCCTACAAAAATGCAAGAAGAGTATGTAAATTCGTTGGCAGCATATCTGGCCTGAACTGACATGAAGTTATTAATAATTTTAGTGTGAAATTTCAATATTTATGCATTTTTTGTTCTGTTTGACTTTTTTAAAATTAATTTTATTTTGTCTGACTTTGGATGCTGCCTCAGATGCAAAAGAGGTGCCAGGGAAGGTGCAGAATAAATACTCCTAAATGTGAACAGGAAAACTGGATTCTGACCGCCATCAGGCACCAAGGATAAAGGATTGTGGCCTTCACAACCTTCCCTTGCAACGTGGCAAGGCACAGGCACTAGTATTTATCCAGCATGGAAACTCTGATTCACCCTCATGACCTCCAGCTGTTTGCCTGTGAAAGTGTTGAGCCTCATTCCCTGTGCTTCTGGGGCCCAGAGCCATTCAAACTTCCACCTGTCTTTTATGGTTGTGTTTGTTTTCTGTGGTCTTCTTGGAGGCAGCTCTAAATACATGTGATTATTAGTTTTGTTACCTAAAAGCAGCTAGTTTTTCTCTTCTTTTTTTCTGAAGCATTAGAAGCAAATAGCTAAACTTGCATAAATTAGCTGGCTATGAATGAAGTCTTAGGTTAGGGTCTTTACATTTTCAGTCACCTTTTGTGTAACTATCTTGCTTGCTTAATGGGCCTATTTCGCAATGTATGGAAACAAAGAAGCAGCCTCATGACCACAAGTTACTATTTTACTACAAGCATGCAGAAAGGGGTCTAGGAAGTTAGAACTAAATCTTGAAATTAAGCACTAGGAGATGGCTTGGCGTTCTAAGCACCTGCCTGGCAAGAAGGACCCAGGTTGGATTCCTATACCACACGTGCCCGTCTGCCACTGAAACCTGTAATCCCAGCATCAAGGAGGCTGAGACAGGAGGATCACCACTAGTCTGAGCTCCATAGAGAAAGCTTGTACCAAATAAAGAAGGTAAGCTTCCTGAGGTCAGGATTTTTTTCTGTTTTGGCAAACTCTGTGAAATGCCAGAATCTGAAACATCCGCCAGGTGTGGTAATGCGCAACTGTAATCGCAGCATTCATGAGGCTAAGGCAAGAGCATTCATGAGGCTGCAGCGAAGGCCAGCCTGGGCTTCACAGTGAATTTATGGCCAACGTGAACTACACTGAGAGGCCACGCCTCCCCCACCCCTTCCCCCAAACAATCAGAAACGTACGTTTGGCAGATTAGTTCTTAAAAGATGGAAGGGAAAACGGTCAGTATCAGCAGCTTAACAGTGTGTCTTAAATTTTACGTAAAAGAGAAAATATTTTAAGGGCCGGCCAAATAGCTCAGCGGATTAAAGCACCTGAAAGCAGGTACGGAGCCTGCCACGCCAGCCATATCCCCAGGGTGCACTAAAACAGCTGAGACTGGGTGTGGTGGGCACACCTGTAATCCCAACTCTTGGGAGGCTGTAAACAGTCGGAGTGAGACGCTGAACACCCTATAGACCGTTCCTTATAACACAAAACAACAATATTTTAAGCCAAAGGTCTAGACTAAAATGAATACATTCCTCTGAGGCTAAAATGAATACATTTTTGTAGGTTTTGTCAGCTAAATGCCTTAGGGGAAGGCAGAGTTCCTCCACACCGGAAGCAGAGTGAGGCTGCCTGGGAGCAGGTGGGATTACAAGTACGGATTTAATGCACGGGTGAGAGCTGGGAATCGTGAGAGCAGGAGAGAGGCCTGAAGAGCAGAACAAAGTAGCTTTGGGTAACTGCACGCACTCCTGCCGCGCTGCAGGCGAGGGGGTGAAAAGAGGCGAGGATGTTGGCACGTCCGCCGGAGGAAGGAGCAGCGCCAAGAAAGAGGAGTCGACTTGGAGAAAAGGACGGTAGGGGATCCGGAGACTAGCTGCGGGGCAAGCACGGAAACTGAGCGTGGATACCAACGGGGCGCCGCAAAGGCTTCAAGGTCCTAAGGCCCGCCCAAGGGTCCGCGTCAGGTCGCGGCCCCGCGCCGGGGAGGCGGGCCGGCACCCGCCTGCCACGTTCCTACCCGTCCGCGAGCGTCCGGACGCAGGTCCTGGAAGTCGGAGCCGAAGATGGACTCCAGAGCCTGCAGCTCGTGGTCCTGCCGCTGCGGGTAGCTCTCCTGCGGCTCCTCCCGGCCGCGCCCGGGGGCCCCGCGACCACCAGCCATGGCCGAGCGGTGGCCCAGGCAGGCGGCCGGGCAGCCGCCGCGGTAGGGCCCAGGGCGGCTCCGGGGCGGGGCTCCGGGCCGAGGGCGGAGCTTCAGGCGGTCCTGGCGCCCGAGACCCGCTAAGAGGCCGGGCCCGCGGGGGCGGGGCTCTGATGGAGGCGGGGCTATTCGGGGGCGGGGCTCTGCGGAGGGGGCGGACTCGCCGCGGGTGGCGAGGTTCTGAGCTGGTCCTGGCGCGTGGGCCGGCCTCCAAGCCGCTGGCGGGATTGGGTTTCTGCCCGGCTACGAGAAACCGCGCCTGATCAGGAAGAAAGCGAGAAACCCACGTGCTGCAGGATGAGGACCCGGAATCAGAAGGACTACTCGGACCGGGAAGCGCCAACCGTGCCGACTGGAAGTATAACGCCAAGTTGCACAGAAGTGCCGCTTAGATCTCCTCCATCCTGGCGTCCCTGGAGAGCAAAGGCCTGCAGAGCGGACTTAGATGGGCTCTCCACTCCCCGTCTCACTTTGAGCAAAGCTACGAGGAAGGAAAACCGAAAATACCAACTCCTCAGTTCAGCACCCCCTTTATCCTAGATTCAGCATACTCTGGCTTGCTCTCTACCCTTACAAATGCCCTATCATTGAGGATCGCCACTTCCACCTTCAGAATTCACTTGAAAAATGTATTTCCACACAGGCGACTCCTTGAGCTACGTCCCCCCGAAAATATTATATTCGTCGCCCAAGTCACTTTATTTTTATTTTTTGGCAGAACCAGAACCAGAGATTGGACTGAGGCCCTTACACTTGTCAGACAAGTACTTACTCTGCTATTTCCCCCGTCCCGTCCAAGCTGCTTTAAATGCATGTTTAGGGGGTCTTTCCTTTTTCATCTTCCTACTACTAGTGTTGCACATTGATCCAGAGTTTAGTTTTCAGTGAGGTGTTTTTCTCTGAGCCCCTTGCTCACTCCTGTTTACTACTTACTGATGATTTACACATCCTGTTGTCATCCATCCTCAGTTCTGGCCAGGTAACACAAATGCACTCTCTTGGCCCAAGGCAACTTTAAGCCATTTCTCTTTCCCTCCCCTGGAAATCTGTTCCCTTCCCAGTTATCCCTGACTAGGTAAAAATGGTACCACGTGCTAAGTGTGTTCTGGGTTCCCCTTTCTCTCAACTCACATCTAGTGCTTCTTTTCTTTTCCCCCAGCGGAGTCTAAGCTATGCAGTTCAAGCTGGCCTTACACTCACTTTGTAGCCCAGGCTGGTCTCAAACTTGTAATGATTGACCTACCTCAGCCTCCCAAGTGCTGGGATTGTAAGCACGCCCCACCATGCCCAACTATACTCTCATTTGGATAGTCACCATTTCTTCTGTCTGCCCATTCCATTGCCACTAGCTCAGTTTGCATCCCATCATCCCTTCCTGGGTTATGTCAGTAATTATTCATGTAGTTCTCATACTACACGAAGCCATTCTAGTTGAAAATATACTCATATCATTCCAATCCTTAAAATTCTTTACTATGTGTGTGTGTGTATGTGTGTGTGTGTGTGTGTGTGTGTGTCTCTGTGTGTGTGTGGAACCGGGGATTGAATTCAGGCCCTTGTGCTTGCCAGGGAAGCGCTTATTCCACTGAGCCATTTCCCCTCCTGGCCCCTGATCTTTTTTTTTTTTTTTTTTTTTTTTTTTTTTTTTTTTTTTTTTTCTGTCTTTTTGAGACAGGGTCTCACTATGCAGTTCAGGCTGGCCTTAAGCTCACTTTGTAGCTCAGGCTGGTCTCGAACTCACAACAATCCTCCTGCCTCAGCCTCCCGAGTGCTGGGATTACAGGCATGCGCCACCATGCCCGGCTCTGATCTTTTTTTTTTAGTTAAAAATTTTGTGGGATATTTCAACCATATAAAAATAGAGGAAATACTATAAACAGTCCTGTGCTTCAACAAAATTATATTTTGCTAATCTAATTTCATCTGTGCTCTCTGCCCATAGTATTTTAAAGAAAATTTTAAGCATCTTCTTTCCTCCTTCAAATACTTACATATGTACTTAAAACAGAAAATAAATTTTTAAGAAACACGAAACCATCCTTGGACCTTAAAAATGTAACAATTTCTATATTGGTGGAAAGGAACAGAGTTAAAGATTGAAATCAGGGCCTTAAAGATTTTCTGTTTATCTAAAATTAGAATCTGGGGCTGGAGACATGATTCAGTAGAATAAGCACTTCCCTGGCAAGTGCCAGGGCCTGAGTTCAATCCCTGGTTCTGCCAAAAAAAAAAAAAAAAAATTAATTAAGAAGTTAAAATAAAATTAGAATCTGTATTAAGTATTGTACCTGTAAAGGAGGTAACTGAAACAATAAGCAAAAATTGAAAAGGGTCTGTGAATCGCATGGCAGTATTAAACGAATGCTAATGTCCTGATGTAAGTTAACTAGCTTTTTAATGTTAATCTTTTTAGCAACCATGTTCTTTTTTTCTCCCAATTTTCCAGGACCTTCCTTTCTGTCAAAACTTGAAACTTTTTATATATTTTGTGCTCCAGTCTCATCCAATATTACTGCAAGTGGCAGCTCCTGATTATTACTGTAGATTTGACCAAAAGCAACCAGAAGTACTGATGTCACAGTCTAAACATTGATCTACCTTGAACTTTCCTCCATCAGCTCAGTCTATTACCCTAATCATCGTCTCCCACAAGTCTTTGCATATGAGCAAAAAGTAGACAAACATTTTGTCTATTTGGCCTCTACTAGGTTTGCCAGTGGAGCCCTTGTCCCCAACTGACACCTCCTACATCTGTCTGCGTTTCTATCAATATTCTGGTATTTTGAGTTCCAGCTAGAATCGTCCCTAAAATTCTGCTTGCAGTATTCAAGAGCATCTCTAGCTTGCATCTTCGAAACTTTCCAGACTCCTCCCACAAGCCAGTTCCAGAGGTTTCTAAACAATGTGATCAGGTCCAGTCACATCAACAACCTTCTTTCTGGTACCAGTTTTCTGTATTACTCACTTTCTTGTTGCTGGAACCAAATACCTGCCAACCATAATTTGAAGGAGGGGAGGTTTATTTTGGCCCACCCTTTTCAGAAGATTCGGTCCCGATGTGATAGAGGGCGTTGTTGAGAACAGCTGCTTTCTCTTTAAATTTTTATAATTTTATGGACCAATTTTGCATACTTATATCTGGTAATCTTAACAGCTAATTTGAAGACAACAATATGCAATATCACACTCATTGGTGAATTCCTATCATTTTGCTTAGTGAAATGTGTATCATTTCTAATGTTTTTTACATTTTTTATTCTCTTTAAAAACAAAAAAAGTTTAAATGATTCAACAGGAGGCCATTAAGCATCTTATTATTCCTTATCCTGTGCTATAGGAAGGCACAAAGATGGTCTGAGTGCTACACCTGCCCTAAGGGGTAGTAGCCCACTTACAGTGTAAGAGAGCAAAAAAAGTTTATTTTCTCCCTTTTTGCACCTTTTGTTTTTGCTGCCTTCTGCTGCCTGGAGCTGGGCCCCTGGACCATGCCACCCTGCTGTGGCACTGGCCAAGAATGTACTGAAACCTCCACAAACTGTGAGCTAAGTAAAGCTTTCCCTCCTTAATTTTGGGTGTTGAGTACTTTGCCCCAGCAATGAGAGACAAGTAGTCCAGATGATATTTTAGAGGCACAGTGTGATATTTCAATGAGTATGAATTCAGTTGTGTATGATCAGGGTAACGCATGTCTGCCACTTCGAGTATTTAATGTGTGTGTGTTGGGAACATGTTGGCTGTGTTCAGTAGTGCTGCATCCAACATGTGTAAGTATCTTTTTATATATTCATTTTATTTCTTTTGGATACATACCCAGTGATGGGATTCCTGGCCGACTTAGTTACTCTTCTCTCGTTGCTGGGACAAATACCCAACACCCAAAATGAAGGAAGAGAAGGTTTATTTAGCTCCCAGTTACTGGAGATTTCAGTCCATATTCGGCTGGCTCCACGGCAGGTGGCACATGGCTGAGTACTGCTGGCCTTGTGGTTCAGGGCTGCGGCAATGAGCAAGAGCACAAAAGAAGGAGTAGCGGCTGCTCAAGCAGCTGCTTCTCTTCCCTCCTTACATTGAAAGGCAAATTACCTGCCCCAGGGCAGCTGCAGCATCCACACCCATAATAATGAATCTCTAACTCCAGAAGCTGCCCCATGACTGCGTGAGGCTTTGGGGGGCCACCTATTCACAAACCATAACACTGGCTAATGTAGTTTTATTGCTAGCTTTTTTTGTGTGTGTGTGGGGGGGTGGTACCTGGGAATTGAATTCAGGATCTTGTGCTTGCCAATAAAGCACTGAGCTATATCCCTGGCCCTTATGTCTAGCTTTTTTGAACAATCTCCATTTTTCATAATGGTTGTCCCGAATTACATTCCTATTAACATTATATTAGAAGCCGCGCGTGGTGTAATCCAAGCACTCGGGAGGCTGCGGCAGGAGAATTGTTTTGAGTTTGAGACCAGCCTGAGCTACAAAGTGAGCTTAAGGCCAGCCTGAACTGCATAGTGAGACCCTGTCTCAAAAAAGACAAACAACAACAACAACAAAAAATTATATTAGAGTTTCCTTACTTGGTATCCTCACCGGTGTTTTTGTTTGTTTAGTAATAGCCATTGTAACTGAATGAGATGTTAATTTTTTGTGTTTTTGATTTGCACTTTGCTGATACTGTGGAGCATGTTTTCATATACTTTTGGTGCCATTTCTTTTTGGTTTCAGTCATTCAATTTGTTTTTTTCCCTTATAGATAATGTAGTAATTTTCTTTGGCTACTTTTTTTCTATTTCTTAGTTTTTAGAAGTTTGATGATGTATCTTGGTGTGGTTTTCTTGGGGCTTATTGTTTGGTATTCCTTCAGCTTCTTTAATCTCTAGGCTTATTATTATTCTTTTACCAAATGTAGTAAACTTTCAGCCATTGGTGCTTTGAATGTATTTTGAGCTCTGCCTTCTATTCCTTTTCCTCTAGAGAAGTAAAAGGACTTGTTCTTGCAATAATGCTCAGTGGCCTAGAAACCTAGGGCAGGAGAGGTAATCTTCCTTTTTGCTTAAGAAAGTAAGAAATAATATAACAGTATGATATTTCATACTTAGTGAATTTTGCATCACTTTATAAAGACTTGTAGGCCCTTATGCATTTTATACACAAATCCCTTTAGATTCTGGGATATGTTTATACTTTTGTTCCAAAGCTACTCCATTCCTTCCACATTAGACTGAGTCATAGTATTTTGTAGTCATATTTTACTGAAGAAGATAGCACTGTCTTCACCACTTAAATCACTAGAATTGATGCTTGTTAATTTTTGGCTCTTGTTAAAAAGAAGCGAGGCATAGAGGTGAATATTTATAATCCCAGGACTCGATGAGGCTGAGACAGAAGGATCACAATTTTGAACCCAACTTGGTAATTTAATGACTGTGTGATCCTATGTCAAAAATAAAGTTAAAAAGGACTGAAGATGTAGTACAGTGCAAAGACCCTGGGTTTAATTCCCTGTACCAGAAAAAAGAAAAAGAGTCAAATTTATTATTTTTTCAAAAATAATTTTATTGAGAAACAAATAGCAATGAGACAGTTTCAAAAATGATTGGTAAGAAAGTTTCAATAATTAATACATTGAATATTATTGTCTTAGTGGTTATTCGTTGTATAAGATGCACACATGATGTCCTGTGCACAAACATTATTAGAACAAATCTTTCTATTCATCGAATTAAGAGAATGTAGCTGTATATCTATCTTAATTATTTTGAATATAGAGATACAAAATGATCTCATTTGTATCTCCATTTTTGTTTCGTTTTGTCAGACAAGGGTATTCCATTGTCATGTAAATATTGTAGGTATGTGAATTCAGCAAAATATTCCAATATAGTCTAGTAGTCTTTAATAGTAGTGCATTTTCCATAAGACTGGCAATGTCAGAAGTTGTTGACTTGAGCTTTTTCCAGTTCAGCATATTAATATTGCTTTACTTGGATGGCTAAGACCAAGATAAAGCAAGACCTATATAATAAGAAAGGTAACTTTTGTATCTGATAAGGTCAGTCAAGTCCCCTCAGGATCTGTCCTGAAACCATGTACTGCAGTTTGTAGATCCTTTGTCAGTGTCAGTCATGTGGATGAGTCAGGCCATTGCTTGACCAAGTTGCTCTCTGTTAAGCCTGAGAGAATGTTTTCTCTCCATGTGACTCTCCTTAGGAACACTCTACATCATCGATCACTTTCCTCTGTGGCCCATAATCTCCTTGATCAGTAAATTTGGGACACAACTGAGTTACATGATGTTACAGTACAGGTTCTCCTATGTCCTGAGTCTTCACTGACCTTGAAAGGCTAGGGCCAAAATGTTGGTTGTCCTTGCAGCTCTTCTTTTTCTCTAATTTTTTGTCTATAAATTAGGTTGTTAACCCTCCAGAAGAGAAGCTTATTATTACCCTACAACATAGGCAGTTGAGCTTAACCTCACTATCTGTCTGAATATTAAACACCTTAGGCATAACATGGAACAGGTATTTTCCATCAAGTATTGATATGTTAAACTTTAAGTCCCCACAGAATATGCTATTTGATTTTTTTTCTTTGGTGGAACCAGGGCTTGAACTCAGGTCCTTGTCCTTGCCAGGGAAGCACTTATTCCATTGAGCCATCTCCCCAGCCCTCCCCACAGAATATGAAGAAAAAAAATTAAAAATATTTAAAAAATAGGAATTAAACAATTACATATTTTTACACAAAAAATTAGAAATCTAACCATATTGTAGCAGGACAGTCCTGTGAATTTGTTTTTTCTTCTCTCTTGTTTTCATTTATTACCCTTTTTTAAAAACAAACATTTACTTGAGAGACAGTATGGCAGTAATTGGTATTTCATGACAAGCAGTACATATTTAGAAGACCAGAATGACAGGCTCAAAAAGAGTTGATCCCAGTTGTTGATTCTTTCAAGTGTTTCCCGTGTGAATACATGTTTGTTCATGAACTCTTTGCCTATTCCTATGTCTTTAAGAGTTCCTCCTACTTTCTCTTCCAGGAGATTCAGTGTTTCTGTTTTAATGTTTAGATTTTTAATCCATTTTGACTTTAGCTTAGTGTGTGGTGATAGACCTGGGTCAAGTTTTAGTTTTTGGTATGTAGAGAGCCAGTTTTTCCAGCACCATTTGTTAAAGAGGCTATCATTCTTCCAGTAAGCATGTTTGGCCCCTTTGTCAAAGATCAGGTGGCTGAGAGTGTTTGTAGAGGCTTCTGAGTCTTCTAATCTATTTCATTGATCCTCAGGTCTTTTTTGTTGCCAGTACCATGCTGATTATATCACAGTAGCTTTGTAGTAGAATTTCAAGTCAGGAATTGTAATGCCTACTACCTTATCTTTGTTGCCCAGCATTGCCTTTGCTATACTAGGTCTTTTCTGGTTCCAAATAAATTTTAGGAATGATTTCTCTAGTTCTGTGAAGTATGCTGGTGGTAGTTTGATAGGGGTTGCATTAAATTTGTACAGCAATTTTGATAGTATGGGCATCTTTATGATGTTGGTTCTTCCTATCCAGGAGCAGGGAATATCTTTCCATTTTCTGAAATCCTCTACAATCTCCTTTTAAGAGTACTATAATTTTTCTTGAAAAGATCTTTGACTTCTTTAGATTAATTTCAAGATATTTCATTTTCCACAGTGCTATTGTGAAAGGTATTGTTTCCTCTAATTTCCCTCTCAGTGTGTTTACTATCTGTGTAGAGGAATGCTATTGACTTTTGAGTATTGACTTTATATCCTGCTATGCTACTGAATTTTTGTATCAATTCTACTAGCTTCTTGGTGGAGTTTTTTTGGTCTTCCAAGTAAAATATCATGTCATCTGCAAATAATAATAATTTAATTTCTTCTTTACTTATTCTTATTCCTTTTATTTTTCTCTCTTTTCTAATGGCTCTAGCTAATGATTCCAGAAGTACATTGAGTAGGAGTGGTGATAAAGGACATCCTGTCTTGTACCAGATCTGAGAGTAAAAGATTTCAGTATTTCCCCATTTAGAATTATGTTAGCCATTGGGTTGTCATAGATGGCTTTTATTAGATTGAAGTAGATGCCATCTATTCCAATTTTCTCTAGGACTTTGAACATGAATGAGTGTTGGACTTTGTCAAAAGTCTTTTCTGTATCAATTGAGATGATCATGTGTTTTTTTAGATTGGCTCTATTGATATAGTGTATTACATTTATAGATTTTCAGATATTGAACCATCCTTACATCCCTTGGATGAATCCTCCCTGATCATGGTGTATAATCTTCCTGATGATTTTCTGTATTCTGTTTGCTAGGATTTATTGAGGATTTTTGCATCTATGTTCATGAGGGAGATTGACCTGTAGTTCTCTTTTTTAGCTGTGTGTTTCCTGGGTTTCAGTATCAGTATAATACTTGCCTCCAGGGATGATTTTTTGGAAGATTTCTTTCTTTTCAATTACACTCACACACACTTTAATGGACTCTTTAATTTTGAGAGTATTGGTAGGTTTGCCCATAAAGACACAATCTAGGTTTACGGAAAAGAAGAAATGAATTATCACCTTTATTAAGCTTAAAGACTGTCAAATAAGCCATTTGTTGTAGTTATTCTTCTCTTGTTACTGGGACAAATACCCAACACTTAAAATGAAGGGAAAGTTTTGTTTAGCTCAGTTACAGAGGTTTCAGTCCATGCTCAGCTGGCTCCAAGGCAAAGTGGCACACGGCAGAGAGCAGCCTTTCATGGTGGCAGCAAAGAGCAGAGAGCAAAAGGAGTGGCAGCAGCTCAGGCAGCTAGCCAGCCTCTCTCTTCCTTACACAGTGTTACAAATTACCTGCCCCAGGGCAGGTGCAGCACCCACATCCACAATAATCAATCACAAACTCCAGAAGCCACCCCAGGACTGCATGAGGCTTTGGGGGCACAACTAGACACAAACCATAACACCATTTAAACAACGGAAGTTTATCAGAGGCTGTTCAGAGATTCCCAGAAGCTGTTATCAGCTACCACTTTCATCTTACAAGGACCTGAGATACCACCAATGCACACAGAAATTTTGTCAAGTTCTGACTTAATGCCTTCCATTACCTAGAAAAACAGTGCATTCTCTTAAACATACAGGTCTCCTTTCTCATACACTGGATCTGCCAAGATAGGCTGGCTTATGGCCTGATAATGAGCAACTTAAAAGTCTTGGTTGCTTAGTAGGATGCAGGTTTATTTCTTGCTCACATAAAATTTATTTATTTTTTATTTTTTTTGGTGCAGGGTCTCACTATGCATGCAACCCACATTCATAGTGATCTTCCTGCTTTTTGCCTCCCATGTGCTGGGATTACAGGCGCGCGCCACCACGCCCGGATTGCATCACCGGCTCAGTGCACCCGAAGGCGGGGCCGGCGCGGCTTGGGGAACCAAGGATCGAACACTGGTCCCTGCGCTTACCTAAGCAAGCGCTTAGTCCGCTGAGCTATACCGCCGGCCCCAAAAAATTTATTATGGTCTGACTAGCTCTTTGAGGCCTGTATCCTCCCACATGGTGGCTTGGAGACATATGATGATTCCATCTTTTGGCTTTTATTTCAACCCAAGGCTCTTTCCACAGTCACACAGTTGCAGAGAAAAAAAGAGAGTTGAGAATAACAAATAGTGTTACACTGTCTTGGCCCACAAATGACTTTGTCAGTTATGCTCATACTTCATGAGTCATGATAATCACATGACCCCGCACACCTATAAGGGGTGCCTGGGAGAGTGAGATAGCCCTGAACACCAATAATATCTGTCTAGTATCCTGTGTTATCTATGTTTTCACTGTGGCATACACATAGTTATTTGAGAAAAGAACTGATTACTCTGGATGAGTAGCCAGGTGCCATAGGGACTTTTCTTAGCATGCTACTCTGTTTGAGCTTACCAACACAAAATTACTTCTGTTTCTCTAGAATTTCCCTTTAATAAAAAGTGAGGGATAGGAGAAAAGAAGGAAAAATAAAACCGGTAGGATCCATCTCATCACACCACCTTGATCTTTGTAATTATCCTAGGTTCTATTTCATCTCTTCTTTCCCCTATCCAGACCCTTTCTTGCTTTTCAATAACTTTCTAAGAATGTCATAGCTGAGAATTCTTCTGACACAAGAGAAAGATAATTGTCTTATCACATAGAATTTTTCATACTTACTGGAAAAGTGATAGGTTTTTTCAGGTGTCTGGTACAGCAGAGAAACAGGCAGAAGAAAGAAGGTAAAGTGGCTTTTATATTTGAGGACACAGAAAGAATGTGGGGAAGATGAGGAATTCTCTGGAGTAGAGCAAAGGGAGGCTGAGGTTTATACGGCTTTTTGCCAGGGGTGGAGTTTGAAGGGAATGTTTAGATATACCTGAGAGAGCTGATTGGGGGTCTTCCCTGAGGTGGCAGGGAGGGTGAAAGGAAACTGTACCCTGGCTAAGTTGGAGAAGAAGGGGGAGGTGGTTTTGGGAAGATGGGCTTTTGTTTTAGGGGCACTGACCATATTAGATGACAACCAGGATGATGTTAGCAGTTCATACTAGGGCCAGAGCCTATCAAAAAAGCACTTGTTATTAGCAGAAAAGGGAACAGTGTGTTCTGGAGGCCTACCACATTAGCTGCATAAACATAGTAAAATAAGTACACGAAACCACTTGGAAAGAATTGGCTCATGCAATTATGGAGGCTAACGAGCCCAAAGACGTAGCAAGCTGGAGAATGGGAGAGCACATGGGGTACAGTTCTAACCCAAGTCTAAAGGCCTGAGAACCAGGAAAATCAGTGGTGAACTTCCTACTCAAAAGCCAGCGGCCCAAGACCCAGCAGGAGCAAATGCAGGCAAAGCCAGTGTCTCAGCTTACAGGCAGTTCACTAAGACTTCTTTCTTACTCAGGCTTTTTTTGTTCAGGATTTCAGCTGATTGCACAAGGCCCACTCACATAGCACAGGATAATGTGCTTTGTTCAGTCTTCTTCAAATGGTAATAATAATCTCTTCCAGAAACACCCTCACAGACATATCTAGAGTAATGTCTGAGTAAATATCTGAGCACAGAGTGAGCAGTAAAACCGACATAATGTTGGCTTATTTTCCCATGGCTATAAGAAGTAAAATCCATAATTAAATCCCAGTTATATGGTTATTTAGGAATAGGTCACTGAGGAAGTCTGTAAACTCTGTTGTATTCATGCTATTCCTAATGGCTTTCCTAACACCAGGGCCTTGATGTGTTAAATAGGAGAATTATTGCCCTTCAAGAAGAGTAATTCTACTAAGGGTTGCAGTGATTGAAGGAGACAGAACTTTCCCGAGGTAAACCTACAGACTGAGAGGCCCTGCATGGGTGTACTGACTGCCCACAGCCTTTAACTCTCTCTGCCCCATTCTGCCTAGGAGCCATATCACCATGTTCATTATTTCCCTAGGAAAATGGACACTCAGTGCTAAACAACTGTATTAGTCATAGTTCTCTAAAGAAACAGAACCAATAGAATATACACAAATATATGAGACTATTAAGAGAATTGGCTCATGTAATCATGAAGGCTGAGAAATTTCACAATATGCTGTTTCAAAACTGGAGATCCATCAAAGTTACACTACCTAACTGAGTATAACAAGTTTATCACCAGTTGATCACCAGCCCTAAATCCTGAAGGCAGGAGAAAATAAATGTCCCAGGTCACCTTTTCTCTGCCTTTTTGTTCTATCTAGGTTCTCTGTGGATTGGATGATACCAACTCGAGAACCACATTGACATGGTCTCAAGTAAACATATAAAATTAACCATTATAACAACTAATTTTAAGACTTTAGGAACACAAATGTTTTAAGATGAGCATGTCTTATAGTATTCATTATGAGAGATAATGTAAGGAAAAAATACTTGCAGGAGCATCATCTAAGAGCCAGATATTGCATAGATAGATAGATAGATAGATAGATAGACATATACATATATAGATAGATAATCAAACTCTACTCCATTAGGCTTTATCTGCTATAACTTAGCATCAGAAAGTGTCATGGTTTGAGGTTTTGCAAGAGGAACAATAAAATACAGGAAACATTTATAATATTATTTATAATAGTCATCAGAAGAATCACATACAAAAAGAGAGTATAAGAAATCTGTCCATACATTAAAGACTAAAACTTCCAGCTGAGGACCTGGATCCACAATAATATCCTGCATGAATCCAGCTGAAGACTAGAGCTCATAACAATACCTCCCACAAGTCCAACTAGTGGCCTAGAGCCCATGACAATGTCTCATGAGGGCTCTCACAGACCTACACTGGGAAGCTCAAAGGTCAGTGGCAGAAACTAGAAAGTCTGTGCCAGGGGCATGAAAGATCTGTACTAGCAGGTTGAGGGATCTAAGCTAAAGCCAGGAAACAATGCTCAAAGTAAAAACCATAGCTCCCCCTAAAAGTACCACAGCTATTCTCAGTGACAGTGAGGTCCCAAGCTCTTCTGATGATGAAGAAAGCTGAGTTCCCATTAGGAAAGCCAACAAAAGCTTCTCCAGGAGACTGAGCAGTGTACCATCTTCCCCTTTGGAGTCAGAAAGGCATGCTCAAGAACAGCTATGTTCATCAGGAAAGCCAGCATGACAAGGTTCTTCAGCAGAATAGCCCAAGACAAACAGCTTCTATAACAGCCTCCCTATAGCTTCTCCCACTTCTGTTTCTTATGCTGCTGGCAATAATCCTCAGGTGGACCTCCCACACCTAGCACCATGTTGGTTGGTCAGTTGAGTGTAACAAGTTGATTGTTAGTAATTCACCAGAGAAGGTGTTGGATAAAAATTAGCAAGCTCTAAGGGTACAGCCTGGTAATTCTAATCATCTATCTCCAGTTATGACCATACTCTTGATCGTTGACAGATATTAGTCAACGATCAAGTTGTATGACCAGCTCATAACAACAATAGTTGTTATGACCAGCTCATAACAACATAACACTTGCTATGGTCTCAAAACATTTATCATCTCTCCCAAATTTGTATATTGAAACCTTTCACCAGTGTGTGAGGAAATGGGATATTTAGGAGGTGATTATATCATGACGGTGCCTCCTTCATGAGTATGACTAGTGCCCATAAAAAGGTCACTAATGAAGCAGACATACTTTTACCATGTGCAGACACAACTGAAAGGCACCATGTACCACCCAGAAATCAGGACCTTCGCCCGATACTGAATTTGTGGGTGCCTTGTTTCTTGGACCTCTCAAATTCCAGAAATTGTGGAAGGTGGCTGAAAAGATTGGTCATGCTGGCTCAGTGGTATAAGCGACTTCCTGGCAAGTGCAAGGTCCTGAGTTTGATCCTTGGTACAAAAAAAAAGAACGAGGAGGAGAAGGAAAATGAGGATGAGAAAGGAGAGAAGGAGGAAGAGGGGGTGGAGGAGGAGGAGATGGAGGAGAAAAGAAGAAGATTGTAATATCTGACCAGTTCCCTTATATCAATTCTTGGCTTAACCTGTGTCAAAGCCTGGCTCCACAACTATGCCCTCCATGACAAAGGGGTCATCCTGGTTGTCAAAACAAATCCTGGAGACTGCTAGAGACCCTCCCAAGCTTGCCATAATTCAGAGAAGCTTTATGTCATCCTACCTGAAGACCCAGAGCCTAATCTGCCACCTCCTTATATTCATGAGCCCCAAGCTGCCCAGCCGGCCTTACTGCCCCCACAGCCAATCCAAGCACTATCACCAAGCCACCAAGGCCTCCACCCTTCCAGATTCAGTAATACAGCAGTCAAAAACAGCATGTAGTGCCACTGCCACTGAAGCCAGTGCCACCACCATCACCACAGGAATTGCCACTGCCACGCCACCTCCTTCCATAGCATTGCTGATGTCACTGTCAAGCATGTCTTAGAACCCACACCCGTTTTCACCTGCTCTAGCTGTGCCCTCTAGTGGCCTCTCAGCTCCATCAGTTGTCTTGATTCCACTGGACCCATGCTGCCTACCTTAGCCTCTGCTCTGGAATTTCTTCCATTGTCCAGAGATCTGCATCTGTCACTATTCCACCTGCCACCTGGCCTACACCACCTCCAGCCCACCCAGAGCCTCCAGCTGTTATAGCACACTCCACAACTCCACTGCCAACAACCACTGCAGTGCATCCTGAACCCCAGACTGATTCCTGTTGGGAGAGGCTGAAGCTACAAAGTAATTACGCATGCAGGATGAAGCCAGCCTGAGAACACAGGAGCTCCTCAAAGCATGTAAAAAAGCTGTTGTAGCTTGTTAACTGACTGCTGGGTAGAGATTCAAACTGACATCAACCTCGCGAGAGTATAAATAAACAGTTCTTGGGCAGGTTCTTTTCCTCCTAATGGGACAGAGAGAACCTCCACTTGACCCAGCTCTTTTCTCTTGTCTATCTTTCCTCATTCTCACCGGGCACACCAAGAGTCCGTTGAGTCCCTATAGATTCCTTATCAAATGTTGTCAACAGGGACAGAAACACTGACAGCCATATCAGCCATTGCCTCTGTTCTGCCACTCAGCTTGAACATCCAGTTCATTTCCAGCTAATGTTTCATGTCTACCCTGGAGCCGGGGAAGGCACAACCAACCAATTGCCCTTGATTTATTATCACCATTTATTACCATTGACCTCCTGAATTGGAAGCACCACGATCCATACTACCTGGAGAAGCCTCAAGCAATGACTGACCTCCTTACATCCATCTTTCAGACCCCTCTGCCAACATGGGATGACTGTCAGCAGCTCCTCTGACCCTGTTTAATACTGAAGAATGCCACTGCATTCTGGATGGGGCATAGGCCTGGCTGGAACCAAAAGTTCCTGCCACTGTGGATAATCCTGATGCTCGGGTGAACGCAGTTCTCCCCCAAGTGCATCCAAACTGGGACTGCAACATGGAAGAAGGCTGTGAGGCCTGAGGTCAATACTGTACAGTCTTCTTCCTGTGGCTCAAAGAAGGAGGCAAAAAGCCAATGAACATGTCTAAAATTACAAAACCTAATAAAAAATCTAGCCAAATTTTATGAGATACTCTGGCTCTATACACACTTTGACACAGAAGCACCTCAAAATCAGCAGATGGTCAATGCTGCCTTTGTTGCAGTCAGCCTCTGACATTAGAAGAAAAAGCCAAAATGTGGATGGCTTTGCTAGTGTGAACACCACCCAATTACTTCAGATTGCTCAAAAGGCTTTTGTCAATCAAGAGAGAGAAGAAAAGAAAGAACAACAAAATAAGGCAGGTCACAGAACCTAGCAGAAAGCCATTCTTCTGGCTGCAACAAAAAAGCCTATTCCTGAAATATCTCTGCAAGGCCAGCCCTACTATAATACCCAATACAAAGGGCCCCCACAAGCCCACAACATAAAACTGGAGGCAGACCTGATATTCTGGTGTCTGACCAATTTGCTTACTGCAAACAGTTCGGACACTGGAAGGGTAAGGCCCCCTCTAGCTGAGGGGTGAAAAGCTGATTGGAGCCATCCCAGCCTTAACCTTTTTTCCTTCTCTTGATAAGAACAAATCAATAGACTGTGGAGGGCACCATAATCCGGAAGCCTTCCTTTCTATTCCTTTTATGGATATAAGTTACACTTCCTGTAAATTGCTGCATTATGGCTTCCTGCCTTTTGTTCTTTTAATTAGACTTCCTGTCACAAGCTCCTTTGGTTGATCACATGAATGTTATTAGCCTATAACATTACCCTAATGTATCTACCTCATTAGTGACGTTGACTTCCCTCCCCTCTGCTATATAAGCTGTATCACTTCCTTGAATAAACGAGACTTGATCAGAATCCTGTCTTGTCTTCATTTCTCGCGTCCCTGTTCCATGTCTTTGTCAGTCCCCTCTCCTCCCCCAGGTGACCTGCGCTGACTGACCTGCTGGACGGGTCAATAGACCTTGACTGACAAACTCTGCTAGCTGGCAAGATCTACAGATAGAACCCTTGCCTCATTCTGAGTACACCCTGTTTATGGATGGAAGTAGCTCACTTAGGGATGGGAAATACTAGACCAGCTATACTGTCATCACTATTAGGCCTCCCCAAAACTGGTCTGCTCAATGAGCTGAACTATGGGCCTTAATACAAACTCTCACCTTGGCAAATGAGAAAAAGATAAATATGTATGCTGACTCAAGGTATGCTTTGCCACTGTTCATGTACACAGAATGCTGTACAAGATATGTGGACTTCTCATGGCAGAAGAAAAACAAAAGCAAGGATGAAATTTCTCAACTCCTGACTGCAATTTGGAAACCTAAGAAAGTCACTCTTACCCATTGTAAAGGGCACTAAAAGTAAAACTATCTTTCTTGGCAATCACAAAACAGAAAAAGCTGCCAAATTGGTAGCAGAAGGCTCTACCCAGAGAAGCAAATGATTTAGTACAAAATATGGAAGCCTAACATGAAATGCTATCTAAAATTGTTCTCAGTCTCTGCAGTGAGCCTCTCTGTGACTCCATGGAAGAAATTAAATGGGTACAACAGGAAGGGGCCTACATGAGCCCAAATTGTGTAGAATTTATTGTATAGTCAGATGATAGTTCCACAGAATTTGGCCTATACCTAAGTCCAACACCCCACCACGACATAAACCAGGGGGGAAAAACTGCTATGAACCAGCTTCTAAAATACTACTATTACATTCAAAATTAGCTTTGATTATTCCTCTGTTAGAGAGGTCAAACCTGTGTAAGAACTGAGCCCCTATCTGGACCTAGACCCCCGCCTCTCCCTTTTGAAGTCCTATAGGTACATCTGACCGACGCCATGTGGGGCAACAAATATCTTCTAGTACTTGTCTGTTCTTATCTGAAAGCACTTCCCATGAGAACAGAAAAAGCCACTGAAGCCTGCAGAGTATTACTGAGAGTGATTATCCCTAGGTAGGGGCTTCCCCTGATCATAGGCAGTGATAATGAGCCTGCATTGTGACAGAAATGATCCAGAAGTTGATTAAAGAATTAAAAAAATTAGGCCAGACGTGGTGGCACATGCCTGTAATCCCAGCACTCGGGAAGCTGAGGCAGGAGGATTGTGAGTTCGAGACCAGCCTGAGCTACAAAGTGAGCTTAAGGCCAGCCTGAACTGCATAGTGAGACCCTGTCTCAAAAAGACAAAAAAAAAAAAAAAAAAAAAAAAAAAAAAAAAAAAAAAAAAAAAAAAAAAAAAAAAAAAAAAAAAAAAAAAAAAAAAAAAAAAAAAAAAAAAAAAAAAAAAAA